>JAGFMF010011466.1:4135020-4181138 GCA_019455555.1 Galemys pyrenaicus | reverse complement strand
TGCTGAGGGGAGCAGCGGGCACAGCAGGAGAGGTCTGCTGCGCCATGTGGGTCCCCTCCCCAGCCGGCAGCAGGGATCGAACTCGTGCTGCAGTGGCTGCGCCCTGCTTCATAGTGCGTTGCTTAACCCACTGCGCCACCAGGGAGGCCCGCAAAAAGAAATTTTAACATTTGCTATCCTCTATGAAATAATTAATGATATTAGATCAACAGAGTGGAAAAGATATCCAGTACAGAAGACTGAAAACTGTACAACATAGAGAAAAAAGTCAAAGCTGATCTCAATAGAGGGACATATTATGTTCTTGGATTGGAAGATGCAACACGGTAAAGATGTTGATGGTTTTGAAATTAATATACAGGTTTAATGAAATTCTTGTCAAAATCCCTGTAAGATTTATTTTGTAAATATAGACAAGACTGTTTTAAAATTTATATGAATAAGGACTAGAGGAGCTAAAATAATTTTGAAAAAGCAGAATAAAGTGGGAGTAATCAGTCTATCCAATATCAAGACACTAAATAGCTGCAGTTACTAAGGCAATTCAGTGTAAACAGAGGGACCAACACATAAATCAATGGAACAGGATGGAGAACCCAGAACCAGAATCACCTGAAGATGCCCAAGTATTTTTTGAGAAGTGCACGAAAGTGATTTAATGGGGGAAAGACAGCCTTTGAAATAAATGGAGCATTTGTAGACCCAGAGGCAAAAAAGTGAATGCCAACTATGTTTTATATTTTATGGAAACATAAGCTGAAAGAACACGAAAATACAAAATTATAAAACACTCAGAAAAATAGAATATAAAAGCCTCAGGATTGAAGACTGGGCAGAGAGTTTTTTTTTTTAAATTAAAGATTTATTTATTTTTGCATGCAAGAACTGGGGTACAGGCCAGAGATGTGGGAGTATGAGAGGATTCACCAGGGACAGAGTAGGGAACAGAACAGGCAGATTGACTGAAATACACTGCTGAGGGGAGCAGTGGTCGAAACAGAAGTCTGCTGCACCATGTGAGTTACTTCCCTGGCCAGGGATTGAACTCATACTGCAGTGGTTGTGGATTGCTTCATAGTGCTGTGCTTGACCCCTTGTGCCACCAGGGAGGCCCTGGGAAAAGAGTTCTTAAACTTGACATCAAAAGCATGATCCAGAAAAGGGAAAATTGCTAAATTGGATGCCATCAGAATTAAAGCTCTGCTTGTGAAAGACACCTTAAGAGGATGAAAAGACAATCTAAAGAATGGGAGAAAATACTTGCAAATCAAACATCCAATAAAGGAAGAGTGTCTAAAATAGATAAAAAGCTCTAAAAGTGCAATAGTAAAAAAAAAATGACTCAAAGAAACATTTCATTAAAGGGGACATGCAGATGGCAAAAAAACCCAAAAAACAAAAAAACAACCACAAGAAGAGATGTTCAACATCACTAACTCTTAGGGATTTTCCAGTAAATCAAAAAGAAATTTCACCAGACATCTACCTGAATGACAAACAGGAGTGACCACACCAAATGCTGGCAAAGATGTGGAGAAACTACCACTCATACATTGCCAGCGGGAATGTAAGATGGTACACTCACTTGAAAACAATTTGTCTTCTTAAAAGTCAAACAATAAGTACCACCTGACCTAGAAATTGCATTATTGGGCATTTATCCACATGAAATAATGAAAGAAAAACTTGCGGTGATACAAAGTCTGCACGTGGATTGAAATGGCGCGGAGGCTGGCGATGGCTCGATAGCGCTGAGACTTGACCCCTTTGCCAGCGGGGATGGAAGTGTTTTCTAAGTTGGTTCTATCGATGTCCACATTCTGGTTGTGACATTATTTCTTATAACTGCATGGGACTCTACAATAATCTTGAAATGTTTATTAAAAACCCTCAAGAAGATGGGGGCACGAGGGACTGAGGTGGTGGTGCACTGGTGAGATGGTGATGGGGAATACATGGGGATTACAATTGATGGCAAGTATAAGTAAATTTTAAAAAAAATTTTATATTAATAAAAAAAGAAAAAAAATCCCTCAAAAAAAAAGTCACACTGGAACTTTGACTAGTCTATGTTGAAAGGATGCAGAACCCAAGTCATGGCTATAACACAATCAGAGTTAATTTCTTTCTCATCTAACAATCCCAGGGGGGCTTTTCCCCACATGGTAATTTCAGCAACATGGTTCCTTCTGTTTGTGGCTCAATCATCCATGGGGGTCTTGATATAAATGACTGAGGCTGGGCTGCCATAGCCAGGACAGCACTGGTGATAGGGGAAAGGACGCGTGGAATGGCTCGCCACCCCTAAAAAGACTTGGCCTGTTAGTGGTGCACATTTTGCTTCTAGTTTAGCTCTGAGGAGTGGGCAGTGTAGTCTTTGTGGGAAAAGCAGCTTTTGAGCTACAACTGTCGACTGGACAGAACACATTTTAATGAACAGTTTTCTGCTTAAAATCTAAAAACATTCATGCAATTTGGAATAATAAAGAGGGTAAATGTTCTGTTGTTGCTTTCTCCCTATCCTAGAGGTAACCTTTGGTTATCTTGGTTTGTAATATTTCCTTCCAGACTTTTCTTAGGCATATGTAATCATAAATAGACTTCCACCAAAGTGAGTGCATGCCTTATAGTTATTTTGACTTTCTCTTTTTGCTTTCTGATATTTCTTTCTGCTGTTTTGCCTGTGTTTCTCCTTTTACCTCTTCTATCTCTCTCTCACATATGTACCACATATGTGTGCACATACACTTTTCACATACGCTTTTCATTTTTTAACACCTGTGTTATATTTCGTAGTAAGAATGTAGTATATACTGTACTATTCATATTATGATAGACCCATTCCCCTTTGACCCACATAGAGACTGTTTCCAGTTCTACGCTATTATAAGTAACATTTAGTTAAACAACTTTGGGCAAAAAACTTTCTCTGTTTAGTATTTTTCCATTTATGAGATTCAGAAATAGAATTCCTGAGACCCAAGACCACTTGGGTTCGAGGCCTGCATGTTTCTTTATTTTCCTCTCTTGCTGCCTTTTTGGATGCCTTCATGAGTTTCTTGTCAGCTGAGTTTTCTTCCATGAAGGTTTACCAAGTTGACTGAGTCCAAAAAGTTAAATTTTATTCCTGGGTCTGGTTTGAATTTCATTGTTTACTTCTTGGTGTTTATGACTGTTTTGGGCATGGAGGAGGAAAAGTAGACACAAGACCCTGTCTCCTTCTTGGACAATTGCAGTTTTCCATTCCCAGAGGCTGATGGGTGGAAGGGGAGGCTTTTCAATAAGAGGCAGGTCCATGGGTCTGTCATTCCTGCCCCTGTTCTGGGGAGGGACTGGGGGTGTTCATTCATGCTCTTGATTTGGCAAAGTTTCAGAGAGCTTAACAGTTCCTTCCTGGGGGACCTCTTCTATTGAGTTTGCAGGTCCGGACTGTTTATCCCTTGGGTTTCTGGGTCTACCCAGATCCTAGTTTCAAGATGAGTAAGAGCTGCTCCCCTCTGTCGACTGGTTTCACACCAACACTGTCCTTACTGCCCCGGGCCAGCAGCAGTTTTCCCGTGATCCTCCTGAGTCCTCTCTTCTGTTAATCTATATATTTTTTTCTTCCTTGTCTCCATGATTTATGACCCTGCTTCTTCTCTCTTTATAAAAGTCATGAAAGCATTCTGGACATTTTTTTTCCCCGTGGGAGTTTATTTCTGTTTGAAGATTTCACTGGCTTCTTCCCTGCTTCTCTACTACCTTTTCTCTGGTTGATTTTCTCAGATTTTTCTCTTCTCTTCTCTGCCTTGTTTCTTTCCCATCTGGTATCTGTTCTTCGGTGTGCTTTAAGCTTGCTTCTGTTTGTTACTGGGGAGCAGAGCAGTGGGAGATGGCAGGGGGCTGCTGTATTCCTGCTGGGCAGGCGATGCCCCAAAGGGATGAGCATACTGAAGCCAGAGGGCATGATGACGTGTGTGTGTGTGTGTGTGTGTGTGTGTGTAGGTGTACAGGTGGGTATACAGGCATATCTGGCAGACAACAGAAAGCAAAGAGATAATAAAGGAAACAGAAAAGAAAGCTTTGCATAGTAAAGGAAAGGAATGAAGAAAAGTAGCAGGGCTTTTAGAAAGGCCCAAGAAGATGCAGCACAGAAGAAAATTTTCTAAAGGTAACTGGTGAAAGTGTTGAGGACATTGTTAAGGAAAAAAAGTAGTAAGGACGGGAGCCAAACTATGTGGAGTTAGGGACGAACTGAGGGAAGAGTGGAAACTCAGTGTCAGCATCTGGAATCAGACTGGATTAAATCCTTGCATCACCATATACTAAGTGACTGGAGAATCTTCTTGTTTCTCAAGAGCTTCACCAGTGCCGTGGAAATCATGATGGTCTCTTGAGAACTGTCATGAGGATGAAATGACATAATCCATGTGTATCACTCAGGGCTCAGTCATAGAAACAACTACTTGAGGAAACAGAGGAAGCAAAAATTTTAAGATGGGTTAGACTGCAGGGCTGTCCTCATTGAAGACTGAGCTGGCAGCAGCACTAAGGTAATAATAGGTCAGTAATCAGATAAAAAAAGATGGGCTGATCAAGAACAAAGACAAGCTGGAATCTATGCGAATGACCTGGAACCCACATCTTCGAGCTCATTGTTGGCCGATGTGTAGAAGCTGGTTCCTTTCACACGGATGCTGTATGAGCTACAATGACTGGGACAACTCAGGGAAGAGAGTTCTGGGAGATATAGTTCCAAGCTTTTAAAGTCACTGTGGCACGCTAAAGCCTGTATAGCATAAGCGATAGTAAAGTGTTAACTGGTAGTATGGTTGAACTACAAGAAGAAAAAGGTCAAGGGCTTCTAGTCTGAGAAAACCAGCAGTGGGAAGAAGGATGGTCACCACCCCCAGGGCCAATGAAGGTTCATGTTTCAGGTGGAGATGGGGCTTCTGGGAGGTGGGAATCTTTCTGTTCTTTCAGGTCATGGTGAGGAACACTGCTTCAGGCAGGTAGGCTGGGCCTCTGTTCCCTAGCCCCAGCTGAGCAGGGCGGTCTCCTCCCTACACAGCTCGATCTGCCTCCTTAACTCCTTTGCAGTAAGAAGAGCTCCCTGTAGCCACAGAAATGTAGCTCAAAATGGGGACTTTGTGTTTCCTGTGACAGGTGCCACAGGCTGATCTGCTTGTGCTGTCGTCATTGGATCAGACTCTTTACCCAATTCAGGCAACCCCTGCCTCAGCATCCCCTGCCCTGCAATTCCCGGAACCCTCCCAACCATGCTAGGAGGATGGGGGGCTTTCTTTCCCAAAAAAAACTCAACCATGTTCTCTGGGGATCCCTGCTGACCCTCACTGCATTCTCTGGAAACACGAGTCTTCATATACAAACTAAATGTGCAATTAAAGAGTGAAGAATCTGTCACAAGCTCTTGGATTTAGGCCCTCCATGCCTCAGTTTATTTGTATGGCAGATAAGGTTGTCAGCCACCTTCCTCAAAAGGATATTCTGAGGTTTCACACTGCAGACTTGACATTTATTAACCAGGGTCAGATGGAAGCCTTGATTTAATCTCCTTAAAAATGCTTTGAGTGTTTCAGATGTAGGGACCATATAAGCATAAAGAATTCTGCCTGGGGCCCTTAAAGGAAGTGGCAGTCGGTCAACTGGGGTGTGGGCCAACGCTGGGTGTGTTCCCTTTACAGAGGTGTTCAGACACATTTAAGTGGAGAATCAGAGGAAGTCAGTGTACACTGTGCTGTTTCATTAACTATTCACATATTCATCAAAGACATTTTGAAAATATTTACCATACAGTAGAATAAAATTCTTCTAGTCAACAGGTTATTACACAGCAACAAGCCTCTTAATAGGACAATATAACTGGGGGTGGGGAAAACCAACAAATGTTTTTGAGCTCTTTCTGTGCCAATCACTATACCCTTCTTATAAAACTGTCTTTAATTCTCTCAATGTTTTTTCCATATAAGTAGTATATTTCTTAGGCTCAGAGTGATTAAATAATTTGCCCCAAAGCATAAGTTAGTAAAGCATTAAATCAGGGTTTCAATCTAGACTGTATTAAAAAAAGAAATCTAGGGCCTCCCTGGTGGCATAAGGGGTTAAGTTGTAGCACTGTAAACTATCTGCAGCCACTACAGCACAAGTTCTATCCCTAGCCAGGGAGGTGACCCATAAGGTGCTGCAGACCTTGTCTGTCTCGCTGTTCCCTTCAGTAGTGTATTTCAGTAGATCCGCCTGTTCTGCTCCCTACTCTGTGTCTGGTGAATTTTCTCACCCCCCACACTTCTGGCCTACACCCCAGCTCTTGTATGTGAGAGTAAATTAATCTTTAATAAAAATAATCCATGCTCTTTTCACTATATTATTAAACTCTGGTAGCTGCTCTTTAGGTCAACAGATGTATTATCAACCATTTGCTATTTATGAGGAAGTGGTAATATAAGTAAAGGTATGACAGTATTTTAAGGACTATAGCTATTCTATTGTAGAGTGGGCAAGTTCGTAGATACTACACTTAAAAAGAGTAAATAATGTTGTCACTTTTGTTGTGCCATGCTAAGAGGACTGAGTTTTGCGATCAGCCGGAGCCAGGGTAGCTCAGAAGCAGCTTGCAAGGGAATACATAGTATAGATTATACTCACTGGAGGAAGCATTGTGTTAGTGAGAAATTAACAGTTGAGCACTTATGACGAATGTTAAATGCATCCATCGCTGGGAAGGAAGCGCCAGGGAACAGAAGAACACAAATATTTAAGAGAAACAGGGAGCAGCATTTAACACTCCCCAGCCCTCTACTTGTGCTGTAAAATCATGGTGTTGAGGCAATTCCATTTCTGCTCAGGGTGCAGTTACTGTTCTCTGAGAATCCTTCTGTTTCCTATCTGTGGTATGTTGGGAAGGTGACTTTCCTGAAGTAGTCTGTTTAATTATCTAAATCTCCAATCATTTTGGATTGAGCATGAAAGGAAGGTATTAATGAACAAGTGGGTGCATTTCAGTGACCTCAACAGTCAGCTGAGGAGTTAATAGAGAGAAACTTTCAGAAGTGGGCCTTGAAAAGATGATGCAGCTAGAGCCAATCTCCAGTCGGCTGGGCCATGCTGCACTAACTGAGAATGTAGGAAGAAGCTGTGTCCTCTGGAGAGGGGTTGAGTCGGGGTCTGAGAGGAGAAATCTTTGGAGTTTCTCTAATTGTTCTTGATGGAGACTTGCCTTGATATCTAAAGATGGTGTTTTTATGACTTAGAATTTCACATCTAAGCCCTTCTGCAAAGATTGGTCTTAGCAAAAGTCCTCTTACTCTGTTGAGTATTTGGGTGCATTTAGATATGCAGAGCGAAGGAAGGGAGAAAGAAGTAGATAAATTTGGAGCTCTTGAGGGCTAGGTGGGAACGAGCAGAGAGGAGTGGGGAAGGTTTGTGTGTGGGGGGTTACTGAGTCGGTGGAAAGTCTTGTGCTAAGGCTGCTCCTGATTCGCCTGTTGACTTCATAGTTCATGTCTACTAAACTCAGCACATGATTTATGGGAGTGGATTTCTTGTAAACAATGGTAAGAGGACTGGGTTTTGCATCCAGCTAGAGGCAGTGCAGCTCAGAAACAGCTGGTGAAGGAATAAGCACACTCAAGCAAAGCAGGTCCAGGAGAATATATGTTTTGAGGAATTTCTGGAGACTGATGGAGACTCCCTCCCTTCCTCTCTCCTCATCTTTCAGTTTCTCCCTTTTTCTTTTGAGATTGGAATTTTTAAGTATAAAAGTATGTTTTATGATGAAAACATAATAACCAGGAGTGGCTACATCATTTTCTTTGTAATTTTTTCTCTTTTCAATTTTATTGAGATATAATTGACAAAGTTAAAAGGTATATAAAGTATATAGAATAACACATTGTGAAAGGATACTCAACAGCTTGCTAGTTCATAGTTCCATCGTTACTTCACAGACTTATCTTTTTTTTTTTTAGAGCATTTAAGTTCTACTCTCTTACCATATTCCAGTAACATAACAGTGTTATCAACAATTGTCACCATATTGTATGTTAGAGTCTTAGTCTTTATTCATCTTATAGCTGAAAGTTTATACCCTTTATATCAAAATTTCCCTATTTTCCCCATTCCTTAGCACCTGGAAAATCACTTTTCTACTCTTTCTACAAGCTTGAGTTTTTGAAAAAAAGGCTGCGTGTCTAAGTGATACCGTTCAGTACAGACATGTTTAATGATGAGGATCCTTTCTGAGAAATAGATCATTAGGCAATCTCATCATTGTGTGACTGTAGCAGAGAGTAATTACATAGACCTAAATGGTATAGCTTACTACACACGTAAGCTAATAGGTACACGCCTATTGAGACAACCATTGTATATGGGGTTTGTTGTTGGTGGAAATGTCACTAAGTGATGCATGACTGTATTTGTCTTTCTCCATCTAGCTTATTTTACTTAGCCTGTGTGCCCTAAGTCTGTCCATGTGGTTGACAATGACAGGACTTCCTTCTGTTTTATGGTTGAATAGTATTGCACTGTGTATAGATACATGACACATCTTCTTTATCCATCCATCTGTTGACAAGCTCCTAGGTTGTCTTCAAGTCTTGGCTCTTATGAATAATTTTGCTATGAATATGGAAGTGCAGATGTCTCCTCATTATCCTGTTTTCATTTTCTTTGGATAAATACCCAGAAGTGGAATTCCTGGATCATAGGACATTTCAATTTTGTTTATTTTTTGGAATCTTTATACTGTTATCCATAGTGGCTGCACTTTTCTATTCCCAGCTGTGGAGGTTTTTTTTTTTTTTCTTGTAGTATGAGTTCTTTGAAGATCTTGGTTATATATCCCTTATCAGACATATGCTGTAAAAATATTCTTTCCCATTCAATAGGGTGTCTTTTTGTTTTAATGATAGTTTATTTAATTGCGCAGAAGCTTTTACACTTGGTCTTAGCCAAAAGGATGAGAAACAATGTGGAAGCTTTTAAGTTTAATGTCGTTCCATTTCTTTATTATGGTTTTATTACCCTTGCCAATGTAGTCAAGTTCCCAAAGACTTCTGTTGTGGATACTGAAGATACTGTTGTGGAGCATTTTCCCTATATTTTCTTCTAAGTATTTCATGGCTTCAGATCTTATATCTAAGTCCTTGATCCATTCTGAATTCATTTTTGTGTATGGTGTGAGATCGTGATCTAGTTTCAATCTTTTGCGTGTGGGTGTCCAATTCTCCCAACACCATTTGTTGACTAGAAAATTTGTGGGGCATCTGGGTGAAAGGTTTGCATTTCCTCCTCTGGATGATAATGCAAGTCTTACAGTGTATCTCAGACAGACTTAGTCTGTACACTTCACTTTTAATGACTCTCATAACTTGAGAGTTAAAAATCACAAAATGTCAATGATTCCTTTTTTTCCTCATTGCCTCATGTGACCTGAGCTGACTCCAAAAGCAATACAGATGGATAGGGCTAGATGCACAAAGGGGCCTTATGGACACAGCCCTGTTGGCAAGTGACTTTAATTAGTTTTTCCCAAGGTGGTGATGGATCTGTAACTGCACACCCTCACCTTGTGACCAGACCTGGAGCTGGGGCAGAATCAAATCCCTGGTCCAGGTCATGCATTTGATCGCTATCTTGGTGGGCTTTGCTGACCGAGTTCACCTACAGAGGGCATGGCCGCTGAGTGTGATGATGGGACCTGCTAGGCGGTGGGAGAGTGTGCTGCTTATGATGGATGGGACCGGGGATTTCCTGGTGCCAGTCCTCCTCACTTACTCTGATCACAAGCATAATTATTTCCTTTCCCATGGCAATTCGGCCTAGCATTGTGCCCTCGAGGAGATCAGAGTCTATTGAAATACATTCAAGAAAAGTACCATTAAATAAGAAGTGGCAGGTGCCAACTGCATGCCTCTGGGCAGGGCTTCTCAGTGTAGGAGTTGCTGAGCGTGGCCTGGGGCAGCAGAGAAGCCAGCCACTGCTGGGGCTGGGCTGCCCCAGGGGACCCGAGAAGCCATTGCAGGGTTTTGCACAGGAGACAACAGGGTCAAAGGGAGGCTTCCCGAAGATGTTCCTGGCTTTGTGGTTGGCTCTGCAGAACCACCACCACCAAAAAAGGCTTTGCAATGGGGGAGGGCCTGCGAGCACACGGTGCCAGCATGCTGGTGCCAAGCAGGCTGGCTGATTTGCTTCAGTGCCCTGGGTCCCTCGTTGTTGCCCTATATGGGGATGGACTCGGCTGCTCAGTCAGCCTCCTTGTAGTCAGCCTGCCCCAGCTCTTGTTCCTGCTCATCTTCTTCTGCTGCAGCTCTCCCAATATCAACTGTTTGCGCCTACCCGCTAGCGGACAGTGATTTCGTGATGTCCCATAAAGCTCTTTTTGTTTTTTTTTTTAACCTACCCGAATCACCCCAAGCGTATTATATTCTCCTTATTTCCCACATGTTTTGTCAGTTGTTACTTATTACTATGTAATGGTTGATTGATCTGTCTTGAAATATAAAGTGTCTTTGAAAAATAAATTGCAGTGGGAATGGAAATGTTCATCTTCTAACTAGCTCCCATCACTTCACCAGAGCATGTCTTTGGCTCATTCTAGCTCTCCCCTCATCACAAGAAGCCAGAAGTCACTGAGACAAAAATCCACCGTTCCCCTCTGGGTGGAAGAGAAACTGGGAGGAATAGAAAATCTTTGTCACTCATCTCCTGAGGCTACGAAGTTGACAAGACACAAGAGATGTTTGGCTGCCTTCAGGAGGCTGGGTCATTTCTGTGGAGGCTGAGTTGTACTCTTCGATGGTGGTGAGGATGGGGTCAGAGGAGGAAGAAAGGTAGAGATGCAGAGCCAGAGATCCCTAGGGAATGCCTTCCAGAAGCCGAGACAGTGAGCCTTTGCTTCTTGTGTGAAAAATAAGGAATAGCTTTGAGGCCACTCAAGTGAATCAAAGAGCCAGGATCTACTTAAACCTTTATCAGGACCCTGTGTAAATTCTACCTGCGAGTGTGTGTGTCTGCACATGTGTGTCCTGAGATTCATTTGTTAGATGTGGAGGGCAGGGAGGGCAACACCTAAAGAAAATCAATGACCAGCTATACCCAAACCCCAGAGCTGATAAAGCCCAAGGGAAATCAAGAAATGCCCAGAGGGGAGAAAGGCAGTCCCCAGCCCAACCTAAAGTCAGGCCCAATGCCTAGGGAGAGCAAAAACCATGGGAGTGGAGGGGTGGACATTTCCTTGAAATTGACCTGCCAAACCCCCAAATTCTCTCCCTATCCCAAGGGTAAGGTGGAGCTAGTTGACACCATGGCAACTCAGGTCTAAAGCTCTCCCTTGTTCCAAGCTTCTGCCAGGACTGCTAAACTGCACGCTGGGAGAGCCTGTGCTCACACCCTAGGAAGGGACGGAGTGAATAGTTCCTGTGGCACATTTAATATTTGAGCCCCACAATTCCCTTGCAGTTGTTCTTACTCAGTACTCTGCTGGCCCAGGAACCTTTCTCTGGGTGTCCTTAATTCTGTCTTTAAATAAACTTTGCTTTTGCTTCTGCTAAAGATAGGACTGTGAATTCTCATGCCATAGTCAAGGACCGAGGCAACCCCAAGCCCAGAAACCCTTAAACCAAATGACTTTGCTTTCTAAGTAGGACTGCATCTGCTGTGTCTCCTGAGTAGTCCACTGGCCAGGTCAGAAAGCCCTTGGATGCAGCCCTATTGGCCACACGAGAAATCTTTCCTCCTCTCATACCCAGCCACTTGCTTGGCCTGTTGGTTCAAGGGAAGGGAATAATAACTTCCTATATTGATTCCATGTTAAGACCATATTATTAGATTTTTTTCTTTTCTCTTTGGTTGGCTTATTCTGAGTGTTGGAAACTCACTTTTCTCCCTAAGCCATGTTTGCAGGCTTTGGTCCTCAGTGGCAATATTCTTAAGGCACAATAAAAAGATTCAGTTAGATTTCTCCCCTCGTCTCTCACCTTCCCAAGTGGCAGGGTGACGCCAAAGCCCATGGGTGATATGCCAGATGGCCCCGGATTTGGTGACTTAACCAATACAAGTGCATCATCTGACATATGTGGAAGTCAGTTTTAAATGGATCTCAAAGGCCTAAGGTCCAGGGACTCTCTTTTAGGGTTCTGGGAGACTCAGCTGGGGGGGTCCATCTTGCCCAAACTAAAGCCCTGCAGAACCCACCCTTCCCATAAGTCAGGTTATCATCAATCTGTTGTCACTTCAGTTGGTTCCCTGAGGACTCAAAAAAAAATATATATTTTAAAGATTTCTTTATGCATACAAGAGCTAGGGTACAGGCCAGAGGTGTGGGAGGTGAGAGTATTCCCCAGAGACAGAGTGGGGAGCAGAACAGGCAGACTGACTGAAATACACTGCTGAGGGGAGCAGTGGACGAGGCAGGAGAGGTCTGCTGTGCCATGTGAGTCCCCTCCCTGGCCGGGGATGCTTCACAGTGCAGCACTCAACCCGCTGCACCACCAGGGAGGCCCTCCTCCCCCAAAAGATCTTAAAGTGTTTCTTCCTTCAGCAGACACAGCTCTCTCCTGGAGCATTCTGAGCACATAGCCTACCCTGTCTTGCTTCTGTACTAGAGACTCTTTATTGCCTGCTTCTGCTCTCCCCACCCCAGACTGCCCCTTCTGGAATCTCATCTTGAGTCCAGCTCTGCTTCTGTTACTGCCCTCCTGGCCCGGTCCTTGCCACTGATGTCCACTCCCCTTCTGTAGAGTACACAACATTCTTCAGATTGCTGATCCTTCTGTGAGTGCAAATCACGTTTATTGTACACAAAGTTCCCACAGATTTCTTTATTTCCAATGCTGGCTCCAAAAGATTTGCCTTGCACTGCTTCATTGCATTGGGTTTTATGGTTTTAATATCACATGTCTGCAAGAGTTGTATTTTCTATAAAACTGATTTTCAGTTTTGAAGATTTCCTTTTTTGCCCCTGTAATTGAAAGGGAGCAAAGTGTAGCCAGAGCCCCTGTATTTGGCAATGAAAAAGCTCCCCTAGACTAAAAATGAGGAATAAGGGGAATTAACTCTAAACATCCTTTGTTCTCCTACCTTCTCCACTTGATTAACTTTCGATTGTGTTACATCCCTGATAAAATTTTTCTGCTTTGCTGGGGCTGATGGTGGCATTGGAAACAAACATCTGCTGCTGGCTAAGAAGACTCCCTGAGGGAGAGTCACACCCTCGAGTCCAGTCACCGGGACTGCCCAGCACCTTTTGGACTTGGAAATACAAAGCCCTGATGTCCTTCACATTCCTCGGCCCTTTTTGAAACCCCAGCGCTGTGTCATTGAGGGACTGGGTCTTTGGGTGCCAATTCTTTTTTTTTTTTTAAAGATTTATTCATGCATGCATACAAGAGCTGGGTTTCAGGCCAGAGGTGTGGGGGGGTGAGAGGATCCACCAGACAGAGTGGGCAACAGAATAGGCAGATAGACTGAAGCACACTGCTGAGGGGAGCAGCGGGCAAGGCAGGAGAGGTCTGCTGCGCCATGTGGGTCTCCTGCCTGGCCGGGGATCGAACTCATGCTGTTGTGCCGCGGATGCTTCACAGTGCGGGGCTCAACCTGCTGCGCTACCAGGGAGGCCTTTTGGGTGCCAATTCTACTGACTCCCTGGACGGCTGTCTCACGGAGTTCAGAGTTTGCTTTCTGGGCAAGAGTAACAGACCCAGTTTGATCATTTACAAAAGCAACTTTTGTAATTCATGTAGATCATGTTTCTGATCTTTCTGTAGCAAAAAAGCTCTTGTGAAACCTCATGAATATGATAGGCATCTGGCCCAAATCACACTTTAAAAATCCCTATTCCCCTGTTGTGAAGCTGTCTGTATATTTGCTTCCATTTTGATGATATTTTAACCTTCCTTATTCTTTGAATTAATTTTTTATGGATTTTAAACATCAGCATTGATGTGGCTAGAGGCGTATGTGGATGACCTGCCTGCCTGGGGTCATTTCTCAGGAGACAAAATATGGACCTCACCTTTCTGGGAGAATATATGGAAAGTGAGTGATGTCTTCTCTGCCCACATTGTGCCCTCAGCCAACCTCATCCACTCCTCCTCGCTAGCTCCTGCCGCCCACCCAATCTTCTATTAAAAGATTGCTCAAATCTTCCACTGAATAGCGTGATTGCATTCCCACCCTATTGGGAATATTTATACTAAAAGTTAAAAGAATTGTCCCATGTCCATACATTCTAAGTCCATCTAACCTCCACAAATTACCCTCTCCATCATTCATAAATGCTAGTGAAATTGAAGTGTTTCAAGAGTTGGGAAATTATAAAAGATAGCTGAAAAGTCACCTTTCCACTTCAGTCTAAAGTTACCATTTTGGAAAATGAGAACATTTTTAGTATGAGAGCTTTGAATTTTTGTAGGAAATGGTATAGTTCCAGCATATTCCATTTTTAATTAAAAAATGAGTTCTTAATTTTTCGTGTGTTCTAGTATATTCTGTGGTTACTGTACTTTCTCCTTTATAGCACTAATTATATGTGTTCAGTATTATTATTTTGATGACAGTTTTTCCCAGTAGACTCCAGAACTATTTGTTGGTTTTACTGCAAAAATAGCAACCATTATAAACATCAAAGGGAAAACCATGTCTTCAATCCAGAAGCTTATGCTTCACCATGTCTGGAATTAGACACTTTTGCGTATGAAAATTTTACCCATTCATGATGTCAGTTTCGCTCTTACCAGTTTGTAGGTGGCTCACACTGGAGCCGTGCTGGGGTCTTCACCCAACAGTGGTCACTGGCGTATCACTGATTGTTCACTCTGCCACAGCTTCCTGACCTGTCATTGAAGTTTTCCACAAACGTTTTTGGAAGCTCTTCACAAACTTTTGCTTCCTTATGCAATGTCACTTCAATAAAGCCAGTGGCTTCTTTACAGTTTTCTTCAGGCAGTTAAAAAGATTGTTTACTTAGGAAATGATCTTAGTGATTCATCCTAACTGTAGAAGGGGAAACTGTGGTGGAGAGCAGGTTGGCATTTCCTCCTCCTAAGGGCTGGTGCTAAGGACCGGAAGTCTTTGCCAGGTGTCTCACTTCCGTCCCATGGTTGTTTGCTCTGGACTTCCTTGTCTTACAGCACACAAGAGACCTGAGTACTTTAAGTGTTTATTTGTAGATGTATATTGAACTGTACGCACTGCATGGTTGACTTTTCTTTTTTTGACCAACATTCACTGGATATTTATAAAGATTACAGATATATCAGAGAACAAAATAAAATGTTTGTTCTCAAAGCAGAAATTTATGGACCAACATATACATATGTACATGAAATAAAAAAAGTATCTAAGAGAGAAAGCAAAACCAATTACAGAATAATTACAGAAAGGAATACAATGGGATATTAGCATGGTCAAAGCTGACCTCAGGGGAAAAGTCATATTCTATTTTTAAAATCATAAGAAGGAATGAAAACAAATGAAAAAAGCACATAATTTTTAAGAAACTGGCTTTAAAGGAGAAAAAAAATGGCATATAAGAAAAGATGGGGTCAGGTGAATCACCTGAGAACCTAGGTAAATGAAGCCAATGGAAAAGAAAGACGGGCACAGCGGACCGTGGTGATGGATGGTGGGTGATTTGGTGGTGGGTGCACTAGAGTGGTGACACCTGATGGGGAGAATTTTAATGTTACCTCAATTAAAAGAATAAATAAATAAGTTACATAAAGGACTTTGTGGGACAAAAACCAACCAAACAAAAAAAGAAACCAGTGAACAAAATCTGGAGAGATTTCTCAGAAATAGGTCTTGTACTTTTCCAGAACTTCAGTCCATCCTGACTTCTATGCAGATATGGAGGATATTTCATAGCTGTTTAAACTTGATGAGATGATTTAAAAAAATCTGTCACTTTTTAATTTTACAAAGGAACTATAAAATAAATTGCTATTCTCTTGTTAAAATTTCAAGGTAAAGATAAAAGTTTCTCTGACCCACAGAAAAACTGAGGATTATTTTAAACTCCTTGTTGGAAGCTAAGAAAAATAACATGTTCTGAGGGTCAAAAATACCAGGTGTTGTTCAAAACACACAACAGAATGGCAACTGAGCCACATCTAAGACACTGTTACAAGATGTCATTTAATTAGGTTTGATTTTCTGTCCGAGTTGTTTGTAAGATTTTGTTTTGTGATAAATCTGCAGCACACCTGCTCACTCAGTTTCCTAGGGAGGCTATTTTGGGCAGTGCTGAATTTTCTTTATACCAGCCTACGCCCTGCTGGTCAGCATTTGCTAAAGCCTTCAGAGCACAAAACGGCTACTCTTCCTCCTGACTTTTTCACCCCTCGAGACATACATCCCACTTGATCCTATTGTCCTGCAAACTGGGATTCTAGAGTAGACTGTCTGCCAGCTGTCACTTCAACTATGACTGTGCACTTCTGTCCTTTTCAGTATTTTATAGATACCTTAGTGAGATGTAAAAAGAGAGGGGCTATCAGGGTGTAAGGGGGCAAGACTATCAAAAGGCAGGATCACTGGGGATCCCCTTGGAGGCTGGCTACTGCAGCCTCTTTTTGTTCAACTTCAAAAGGTAAATCTATTTTTTAATGCAAATTAAATTTGCATGGATGTGATACCACTGTACCAGAAAGCTTCAGTAAAAGCTCAAACACACACTCTTCTATGCTCTTTCCAGCCACTGTGTTGTCTTTATTAAATGGAATATTGAATTATTGACAAAGAGCATTTGTGCTCCAGCATTCCATTGTATGGAGGGCAGTCATATTATCCACCCCGGTGCTCAAAGAATTCATCTTGACTCTGTACACTCAGTTACGTACGTTGAATCAGAGAGGGAGGAACTTCTGGATGCTGGCATTAAAATGAGAGTAAGGCATCCAAACTATTGTGAAACCAGCAACCATCCCATCTCAGCTCCCAAGTTTAGGCTGAGCAGTAGCAAAAGAAAGAAATGGAGACTAATACTTTGGGAAATAATGCTTACATGCACAGGATGCGTCCACTTCAGTCTTTTAAAAACCAATTGTTCTATTGATTTTATTGCTCTGTAAGAAAACAAATCAAACTGGCATTGATTTCAAGGTCATTGTGAATTGACACTGAACCATATTATGACTAACAGGATGCACGTTTGAATGCTAGGAGGCGTCTTGAGGAGGAAGGCATCACAGTATATTGCATTCTTGTAAACATTAGTACATGTACAGAGTATAGAGACCTCCATAGTTGCTAAATAGGCCCCGAGTTCAGAGGGATGAAGCATTAAGGATTCTCTTCCATTTTATATCTGCTGGGTATAACAAACTGCCCTGAAGAAGGATGGATTCTAATTTGGCTACATTTCTCCTAAGATGCAGTTGTTGGTTCTCCTCCATTTTCTGGTTCCCCTGCAAGGTGGTATCAACCTCCGAAAGTGTCCTATAGGATAGAGTGTAGGAAAAATGCTGCCCCCCACACAGAAGATGTGAAATGAAAATGAAGTACATCACTGAGCCTGTTGCCACATTCTCTTCCCCAGCTCCATCTCCTCGGGGACAGGACTTACTAGTAGAAAGAGCTGCATGATCTTCAATAAATAAGAGCTCTCTACCTGACCTTACTTTGCCCTTTGCATCTAGGCCTTGTGTCCTGTCACCTCTGTTGGTGACTAGAATAACAGGTGGGACAGCCTGTCACCAAGCTGTGGGCATATCAGGTCTTTGTAGTTGGTGCCCTGCCGATGTGGCCCTCGTATCTAATGCATGCCACCCGGATTGACTCGGGGGACAGGACAGCCAGCCCAGTCCCAAAGTGAGGAGGGCCTTTGGGGAGTCCTGGTGCATGAAGAGCTAGGAAGCAGGCCCCCCCTGTGCTCTGAAGAAAGACTGGAAATCTCAGACATGTTGATGCTGGTTCATCAGTAGTGGGGACAAAGGTTTGGAACCAGTCTCCACTTGGCCACGTGGAGCTGAGCCTCGAACTGCGGTCACACTGCCCACTGGAGCACATTCCAGCGGGGTAACTTACGCCGGTGGCCAGGAAGAGGCTTGCGTCAGGGGTCAGGTACAGTGCTCGCTTGGTTCTCTCAGCTGACTGTCAGCCTCATCCCCGCCCCGGGCAGCTGGGCCTCCAGTTGGTGGCGGCTGCTCTACAGTCTCAGATCCCAAGTCCTGTCTCACTGTTCCCTGGTGGCCGGGGCAGTGGGCAGCCCTCTGGGTTGACACCGTGAGATGAGGCACTGCAGCAGAGCGTGCCTGCTGCTAAGGGAGCAGGACCAGTAATCAGACATTTTCTAGGACGTCCAGGGGGACGAGGCCTCGCTTCTTTCCACTGAGGACCCTGATGAAGCCATCTTGTTCTTCTTCAGAAGTCACACAGATCTGAATGCCAAGGAAAGAAAAATCAAAGGAGTCAATGAGAAGAAGCTGGAACCGCTGCTGGAGAAGGTCAGAGGAGACCCCACTGGAAGAGGGAGAGTCGTGGCAGGTTGGGAAATCGTGGCTCTATGAGAAAAACTTTTGACAAAAAAATTAAGCTGGGTCTGAAGTTCTTCAGATATGGAATGTGTTCTGGGATTCTAAGTAAGGATCAGTACAGTGGAATTAACAATGAGTGTTTCCATGGAGAGCCACCAGGAGGACAGACGGGAGAACACGCTCACAGAGCCTGGTACGCCGCACATGACTGCCCTCAACACATCATTTTATTTTTTCCCTCTTCTTTATGTATATATATTTGTATACACTATCAAGTGTGGTCCCCATTGGATTCCCACCACCATTCCACCCGTGCACCATCCCCTCAGTCCCTTGTGCTCTTCCAACCCTCATCCCTCTCCCCGCCCTCCATGCAAAATGTCTCTGATTTGTTGTCTGTTTTTGTTTTGTTGTGTTGTCAACACATTATTTTAAAGATCCAAAATAATGACCATCATTCATCATGTCCCAGTCATGTGCTTGGATGTTTCTACATGTGTAAAGTCAAAAGGAATGATTTCATTCCTGGCCCTAAGCAAATTGATGCCAACATCTCCCACATTCAAGAGTAAGACCACCTAGAGTGGACTGAAAAAAGAGGTCATTAAAATCTGTTTGGGTGGCTTGGTACACGCCATTTATAGGCCATTGTGGGGCCCGTATGGGTGGGTATGGCCAGATGTAAAGGAGAATGGGGCATTGAAGCTATTGGCATATTGTGATCTAGTCTAGCAGTAAGAAATACTTTCCACAGATATTTGAGGGAGGAGAGGAAGTATCAATAGGTGGAGGCACTTTACCTCCTGAGACCAGCTAGGACAAGAGACGGGGTGAGGATGGGGCACACGATAGGGGTGGGTGGGTTTGATGAATCCAGAAAGACTGGCAAAAGCAAGAATGTGCAGGAAACCCAAGCTGTGCTAAGTCCCTTAGCTGACCCGACCTTCTCATTGACTGGAGGTGGGTCACGAGCTTCCGCTAAAATAGTCTCCAGCAAGGAGAACAGGGTCAATTCAGACAGTTCAGTTATGATTACCTGGCTCACGGGTGATAGAGATGGACTAGAGAACAAATTACCAGGGTTCTGCAGCACAGGAAAGGGCAAAATGACTTGGTATCAACCAAGTAAAGGTCTTTAAGGAGGAAGGAGATGGGCATATTTATTCAAAGCGGTTCTTTTTCTCCCCTCCCTTCCTTTCCTGTCTTCCCTCTTCTCCTTACCTGCTGTCTCTCTTCCCCTCTCTTCTTCCCTTTTCTATTCCTTTCTCCCCTCCCTTCTCCCTTTCCAGCCAGAAGACAGCTGAAGGCTGGGCCAATTTCTCCTCACTTCTGACAAATCTTGACCAGTCCACCCAGTGGACAGAACAGGTATTAATATTTTTAAAAGAAAACTTTTTCAACAGTGTACAGAAACAGGCAATGCACAAATGTCTGATACATAGATGATAACAGCTCCACCTCCCCAACCATCCAAGAAATGCATTTGAACATGAAATTTTATTCATCTACCAAAATGACATATCAAAAAAGAGGAATGTTCAATTTGGGTAACAGCTGTAGAAACCTGAATAGTTTCATAAACAGCTGCTAGGGGTATATGTTGGTGCCACATTTTGGAAGGCAACGGGCTGTGTCAAAAACTAAAAATCTTTGATCTCTATTCCTATATATTCTATATTGCATCCTTAGGAAGTAATCAGGATTAGGGCAAAAGATTTAGGTTTAAAATTGTTCATTGCAGTTATTAACAATAGTTTAAAAATTAAAAAAACTCTGAATTTATCAATGATAGGAGAATACTTAAAAACATTCTTTTATATCTAGACAATGGTTCGGCAAACTTTTTCTGTAAAGGGCAAAATATTAAATATTTTAGGCTCTGCAGACCATATGATCTCTGTTGCAGTGACTCAGCTCAGCCACTGTAACATAGAAGCAGCCACAGATAAATCATATGTAATGAGTATAGTTAGGTTCTGATAAATTTATTGTGAAAACAGAACCGGATTTGATGCATGGGCCATAATTTATTGACCCCTGATCTAAATAGTGAAATGTTACATAATTCTTAAAAATTGTGTTTGGACTGCTATTTAGTGACTTAAATTAAAAAAAAGTTGGGAAACTAAATTACTATGAGGTCAAAGTATGAATTAAAATCAAAGTTTGGTAGAAAATACACTAAAAATCTTATGTTGACAGCATCTTGATGGGTCTATTATCTGTGATATTTATTTTCTTCTTTATATATATTTTTTATTTTTCCCCCAAATTTTCTCATTTTATTTCAATAAGTGTTACAGTTTTGTAATCTAAAAATAATCTATCCATTTTCTTAAAAGCTTTGACAGAACACAAAGTATGATTGAAGATAGTTCTATAGCAATGACTGGATGATGGATGAGTTTAAAAAATGCTTTCATGTGTTTAAAGTTTAAATAATAAGGTTTAAATAATAAAGTTACGTAATAAGGATATTTTTTAAATTTCAAAAATGAAGCAAACATACTCTTGTGTCAATGCAACTCTAGTTGTGTTCACAACAAAAGGATAACTTGATTCTATTTGGAAACAAGAGCTTTGTGGAAAAACTAATATAATAATTGTGGGACAAATTAATCCCAGAGGCAGAAATGTGATTTAATCAAAGAGATACATTGCATTTATTTTCAAAATCAAATTTCTTCTGTTTCCCTGCTAATGACCATTTGTCCCTTTATAATTTCAGAATTATTAATATCATTCTGGCTATTTTTGGTGGCTTCAGGTGGCATTATTTAGGTGGCTTATTTAGGTGGCATTGGGCACTGCAGATGAATTTCCCATGTAGGCTTTCCTCTGAATGGCGATGGAGATCACCTTGATCAGCACTGTGGTGGCCACATACTGGGCTGGGACTTGGCACAGCTGATCCCATTTAACCTTCACCCCCACATCAAGAGGGAGAGTCGTGATGCTTTTATAGGCGAGAACTTGACATTCAGTGGTGACCTTGCCAGAAACACGTAGGCTATGGATCCATTTCTGTATGACACTAGAATCTGTCTTCCTGCTGCTACATTATATTCCCCTCAAAACAAGCATGTCTTGAGATTTTACATGAAGACAGTTTAGCACCCTAAAGTGGAGACAAATTTCAATTTCTTTGTCTTAATAGATTTTTAAAATATATATTTTTTTTGTCAAGTGACTGACATTTTCAAAATATTGGTTGCCATATGATGACAAAATCGAAAATAGAGAGCTTGTGTGGGGATAAAGAGAACTCAGTGCCTTTAGTTGAGTTGTATAGAATTGGAAATAAAGCACCTTCAGCGGCTATAGGACTACAGTGGAACTTAAAAGTGACGGAATGGAAATGAAAGTCATTCTCAAACTTTATCTTCAATCTGAACACCTGGAGACTTTGTAAAAGAACCTGATTCCCCATCATTAACCTGAAAATTTCCACTTCAACAGTTGTAGGGTGGAACTGCAGTTCTTATAAGCTCCCAGGTGATTCTGATTCAGGAGGTCAGAAGACTATCTGGTAGGAAACTCCGGGCTGGACAAACACCGGGATTTATAGCCTTTGGCTAAAGTGGATGATGGGTAACTCCACTCCCAGGTTCAGGCTGAAAGGCTCTGTTGTATCTTGAACATGTCTAGTTGGAGATGCTGGGTTGCTTGCTTCCCCTGTACCTTCACCCCAGTAAATTTTCTGTTCAACCGTGAGGTTGGAGATTACAGCGATAAGGCCCCGTCCTTGGAAAGATAGGTTTTGGGGAATAAGGCCATGGAATTGGTAGGAGTCAATGAACAGATGTTCTGCTTCAGGAAATGGATCAGCTTGAACATAATTTAAATTGTTTTCTGGTTCCATTGATGTATATTTTAATAACATGAAAGCAATGTTTAATCTCAAATGGGAAAACAAGATTATTCTGAGAAAAACAATCAAATGTGCTAGCAAAGTTACTTAATAACACTGTGTTGATAAAGATGAACATCCTACCCTCATTTATTTTATTCAAAAAACTTAACAAATATTTGGAACAGGCAGGATGTTGTTGGGTAAACAGAGACGTTTGGAGTGCTGGTATGGAATCCAGCTGGGAAAAGTACCAGCTTGCTTCATGGGGTGGTGGGGTTATTGTGACATTGGAGACGGGTCGCAGTCTGGTGAGAATGATTCCATTGCCTGGAATTAAGAATGACTCAGTAGGGCACTGCAGGAGCAAGAATTTGTTTTGAGGAGCCCTCTGGTCTTCAAATATTTGCTTCTATGACCCTTGCTGCCTTTTTGGGGGCCGGGCCATGTGAATGGTGCTTCACTATGGAGAGTTGGTTCACACTGTCTAGGGCACTGGGCTCAGTGGAAGGCATCGAACCTAGGGCACTGGGCTCAGTGGAAGGCATCGACCTATGATTAAGCCCGGGTCTGTCTTGTTGACCCAGGTACATAACCTCTACGAGTCTTTGTTTCTTCATCTTGAAATCATAAACAGTAAATAATCACAAATTTCATAGGACTGGAGTGGAGCCTCAAATAAGCTGTAGGCAAGCAAACTTTATCAATATTATATAGTATAGCTGTGTATGAGCTTATTCAATAATGACATAATAATCATGACACATAACAATTATCATCATGACAAAGTGGAGGACAGTCAGTATTAATTTGTTCTCTATAAACTAAGGGCTGGAGATAAAAGATTCTTCAGTCAGAAGTAGGTACCAAAACAGGCCAGCACAGTCCCCAAAAGGGTAAGTGCAAGAGGTTTGGGTGATGGTGGTGCCCAGAGGTTCTGTTTAGAAGGGAGTCCCTCAGATGCCACTGCTCTTTATAGACAGAGCATCGCTTCTGTACCTTGGAGGGATACCAGTTCCAGGAAAAAGGAGAAGCTTTGGACAGAAAGGAGTAGGAAATATTAAGTGAAGTATTTTTCATGCCAGTTTAGTGATGACTTTTGATCTCAATAAACATATTTTGTTCATAATGGGTCAGGTAAAGGAGACGCTATGTAATTTTCAAAATACAATAATTGTAAGCAATTATTGAAAATAGGAAGAATTCCCATTTCAAGTAAAACCAGGGTGCAACCATAGAGCCCAGTGACCCAGTTTCTTAAGGATAGTAGAGATTTTAATAACCCACAATCATTAGATAACCTACACTCTGGGGGGGGGGTCTTACATTGAAATAAAAGGCCTCTACTACAATTAGATATTGTATTGGTGGGTTGTGGTTGGCTGTGTGGTACATGGTGTATATGTGGGTCTGTGTAAGACAGAAATCCAAGAAGATCACAGCTGTATTATTATATCAAGTATAAAAGATAAGACTGAGTATTTTAAATTTTGCTTCTTTATAAATTTAATTAAAAAATTACACTATGAAAGTAACCTAAATGGAAAAGGAAAAAAATCCTTTAAGATAATTTCCAAGTTTTCCCCATCTTTAAATTAATTTCTCCCTACCATTATATCATTAATATTTAACTTATTCTGTCCCTGCTTATAAAACCAGCCTTGAAGATGGGAATGCAGTATTTGAAGATCTTTCTTCTCTCTCCTAGTCTGGGTCTGTCCTTAGTTCTCCCTGGGAGGAGCCTGGATTAGAACCCATGTCCCAGGGGTATATCATCATGTGTTCGGCTGCTTTCTCCTTTCTGGTTCCTCTTAGGTGGTCTTCTTGTCTCCTATGCCAGTTTTGCTGCACTCCTTTCTGAGCTATTGTTCTCCATGGGCCATCTGGGCTGTAGGACTCTGAGATTCAGATGGGTTTGTGGTGGTGGTGTTGGCAGCTGTGGTCTTGTCTGGTTCACTCTATTTCCAATAATAAAAACAAGGAGGGCAGGCCCTATTTTTCTCTCTTTCTTTGTGTTTATCTTGGAAGAGTGGTAAGTGGGGTCTGGGTCTGGATTCCAGAATTTTGTCCATAACATTATCACAATGCTCTCAGAACTGTCCTGGTTCCTAACGCTAGCTCCTACAGAATTACCGTTGATTCAGTCACCTCATGGTTATGCAACTGTTCCTAATTTTCACCATTATGCAGTCAAATGTTGTATAACTGAGCTAACCTCCAGTCTTCACCATTATGAAAAACAATATGATGATGAATTTTTTGGCATAGCTTCTTCCCAATTTATTAAAGATTATTTCCTTGTGTATATTATAGAAAATGGAATTAATGTATTCTGAGGTGAAGCAATTCTGTGGCTCTTAATACATGCCACCAAATCATGGGTAGATTCATGTCCACTAGGATTTATAAAGGAAGGGGAGCGGTCTTTGCGATGGTGGTAAATGCAATGAACTATGGAACACGGCAGCAGATAACATAGATGATTCCCAAGAAGCCATGAAGGATTAACCACCCATGTGTGGAGACCAGCATAGAACCTACACTAAAGTGGTCCCCATTTCATAGATCAGTGGGCCTCAGAGGAAAGCACAGGAATCTGACAGGTGCACTCCCCTCTGCCCTGCCCCCCCAACCATGTGGTCCGTACATTTCCTCTTGTGCCCAATACGACCAGGTGAGCTTCCTAATATTTTGCTTTTGTATGTTTAGATTCTACTGCCCTAAGATCATCAGAGTAAGTATATCTATGCTCAATGTGAATATTTTGAATGGAAACCTTCTCATTCAGTTTCTTACGGACACTGTTTTCAACTGTGAAAATTCTACTTTGGTCCTCCTTGTTCTGTGTTTGTATTACTCACCTGATTCTCTTTCATTGTTATCTGCCCTTGTTCTTTACATCCAACGAAGGTTCTAACACATCTAAAAATCTTCTCATTTTCTTGTACTCTCTGAACAAAGTTTGCTGGAAAGAAGCCAATCCTGTCTTGAATCTTCCCCTGAAAGGGCAAGGGAGGCATGTAATCACGATGGTAGCATCCATGATAATTAGTTGCCAAATGATTTTTTTTTTATAGAAGGAGATATACCTACTTTCCACCAGTCTTCATTGGAGTCCTCTAAAAGAGTAATCATGTCTCCTGGGCTAAATTGAAGAGAGTGTAGTTGGGTGGGGAAGTAGAGGAGGAAAACAAGAAAAGATGGAATTTTAAAGTTGAAAGTAATAGATTTTCACTTGTAAAAATCTAAAATAAAATAAACATGACTTTGAGTTCTTTCCACCCATAAAAATAGCTGTCAGACATTTAAAACAAGTATCATTTGTAATACTTTTTTTTTTAAAAAAAAATCTTTAGCTTCTATGCATAGGTGAATAAACTTCCATTGTAACATAATCATCATTATTGGTGAAATCTTCTGTTTGCTTTTATTTCGTTCATTCATTTTCTCCTTTTTACTTGCAACGTATAGTCACCCAATATTGGAATTTCTGGATCAGGGATCATATCTTTTGTCTTCCTTAGATATTGCCCATAGTTCCCCTCCCCCCATGTCCTTACATTTTTTTTTTTCAATTTTATCTTCCTAGTTGCTTATTTGTGTTTTTTGGTTATTTTTGCTACTGTTTATTATAATTCTGAAATATTTTAAGAAAAAAATTTCTAGGGGCTTTCTAGTTATTACTTTCATTAATTTTTCTTTCTGTTGTGGATGCAATATTGTAACAGATCTTTCTGAGATTATTATATCTACATGTATTTTCTTGAATTGTTTCCTTTAGAATTAGTTACCCTTTTTTTCTCTTCTCCTTCATATCATTAGATTTTCTTCATTATCTGTTTGTTGGTCATTTCTTTATATTAATGACTGAAAATAGAGGTTGATGGACTTAGCTGGGTGAGTTTCTCTACTCTGATGTACATTGTATGTGTATATCTCTCACATGTCTATGTGCATATATCTGCAATGTTTCTCTCCCAAGTTCAAGGTAGTTTCAGTCTTTCTTTAAGAGAACTAGTGAGCCAATCAATGCATATCAGTTTTGGATGCCTGGAAGTAAGGCTAATTCTGGGGTCTCCTACCACTACTATTGACAACTAAAACAAGAGCGCTTTCTTGGTCCTGGTGAGGGAGTAGGTGAGTTTACTATCCACCTAAGTAGAGGGATCTTTCCCTTTGCCTCTGCATTCCAGATTATCTGGAGGGCCACAGTTATCTAAACACAATCCTATTTTTTGTTTTCAGATTTTTCTGTCCACACAGAGCCCTCCTTGAGCATGATTCCCTTCTTAGAATACAGGTATTAGCTTCATTCTGGAGTCAAACACCATTACCACCTACTGCTCATTATAAGCAGTAATGTGGTGTTGTAAACACAGTTGGGACTCTGAACCAATGATGTATTGCCATGACAACGCTCCATAACAAACGCATCAGAGGCTCACCCACATGCCTGGGTGTTGATTTGGAGACCTGTGATGACTTTCCCTACTCCATGTTTCTCATGCTCCAGAGGCTAGTTTGAACATCATGGCTGGATGCCAAGGGTTCAGAAACAGCAAATGGAAACATGCCAAATATAGAAGACCTCTAAGTTCTCAGTTTAGAACTGATTGCCGTGTCTACCTTATTGAGTAAAATATGTCACAGGTCACAAGAGATGAGGTAACCAGGCCCTCCTTTTTGGTGAGAGGAACTACAGAGTCTCTCAGCAAAGGGTATGGACACAGTGAGGGGTGAAGAGTTTGGGCCACCCATGCAACTAAGTCACTGGAGTCACCCTCATGCTTTTCAACGCATGTGCTGTGAGTTCAGAGTCTCTTTGTGCTCCTCCATCTAAAGTTGTCTTTTTGGAGCATCCTTAAGCCTCTTGTCATCTCCACTGTTTGCTCTGCAATTCCATTTGTTATAGTCTGCCAGGAAACTCCCTGGATTTGGGTTCTCTGATAGCATTATTATTTTCTAGTACTGTTATGGATGATTCCTAAAAATGTCTTCTCTGACAATTTGAAGGGACTGGAGCCAGAGAAGTAGTAGATTTGTGTGCTCATTTTGCTATTCTGATTCAATCTCCTCTGCTGTCATTTTCAATTCTCAGTTAATATCTATCTTCGTAGGGGATTCCAAATATAACAGGCTTGTTGCACCTGAAGCATTAAACACAACTGGCATTTTGATATTTCAACAGTCACAGTTTCATGCTGGTGCTGCAGAAAGCGAGATGGCTGAAAATCACTCTTTCCCCAGGTGAAGGATTTAATTAAGCAGGCAGGATGAAAGTCATGTAGAAAAATCTTTTTGGCTCCAGCAGATTTTATTTAACCTAATAACCTAGGAAACCATGTGTTAGTATCAAATACAATGACTTTGCTGATGGGTGTGTGGAAATTGTAAGTAGGGAATAAAGCTTGAAATTGGGGGAGGCACCTTTTCCTAAGGGTGAGAAAGGAGGCTGGCAGAACATAACCTCCATTTTAGAGTCGCAATAGATGCTCACTCTTTCCCGAGTCCAGAGGTAGACAGTCCCTGAACACATGCCCCACTGAAGTAAACCACACTTTAGAATAAGGCAGTCACTGGAATCTAAGCTATAATTTTATGAGAAATACCAGACATATTCCTGACAGTGTGATGGGATACTGTCTTTTACTATAAAAGAGCTCTGCTGGGCTTAGAAAATTGCCTAGTGAGACAAGTTATATTCATCCATTTATTCTTTGTTCTTTTCAACAACTCTCTCAAGAGTTTACTCTCAAGAAATATTTCAGAATGCTGACTGTGGAAAAACCATCTTACTGCGCACTAGGTAGACACTTTTGTGAATAAAGTCCTCACTGGAGCTAGTAATCTAGTGACAAAGATAATACATAACCAAATAGTTAATATATAAAATAGTTATATAATATGTTTGTATAACCTAATTATAGAACATATGACATAAATAATATAAATTAAAATAATACATAATTACAAACACGTATGTCTATATAACATAATTGTATCATGAAAATAGAATTGCAGACATCTTAAGGGCTAGGAAGGGAATAAACAGGATGTTGTCATAAAGAACAAGAGTAGACACCTACTGGTATTAGACAAATACTCTAACCATCTGGCAGAGATAGCTAATGCCTCCTTTTTCACTGTAGGGAGGATCTTGCTCAGAACGGCACTTGAATTTCAGAATTGCAACTTGAACATCTGGGCAACCAGCCCCTGGTGTGGGATTTGTACTGCCCCCCATGCCTCTCTCGGGCATCACCTATCAATCTCAGCAATTTTTCCCACCGAGCCTGGATTCAGACTTAGAATTCTTGTCTGATAAAACCACTCTGTGTAATATAAGATAAAACCACTCTGTGTAATATAATATTTATTTTTTAAAGATGTGTTTTGACCCAGTTTTAAAACTCTGGCTAGAAGTTGGTTATTTCCCTTCTTAAGCAACTGATTAGCAAAACAGCTCTATCTCTTCCCTTACTGGGCTCTTATCCTTCTGGGTAGGATGTACCATTCTTATCTCTAATGACACAATGGGAGCAGCTCCTATGCCTAGGCACCCAAGAACTCATTGGAATGAGGGAACCCACAGGGATTCGAGAAACTTCACTAAGCCCCTGCTGGCCACATATAAGCTGCTCTTATAGTTCCAACTTGTTACTCTGACTCCCAGTAAGGCTGACTTTGGCCTCATGGCAGCCTTTCTCTCTCAACTGTAAGTTCTCTTCTCATTGTCAACTTTGTTGTCTCCTCTCACCCTTGGTGTTGGTGTTAGTGTGTTGTGTTCTGTCATCCACTGAAGAACTAAACTCAAACATCCTGCCCACCTGTTCTAGTTAGGGAGAGCCTTGTCATTGATCCCTGAGGGAAGGAGGGATAAATGCCTATAATTCTCCTTTCCACTGGTGGCCCTGGGATGCTACAGTACACGATTCTGTTTCCAGCTGTTTCCTACTTCTGTGTCTGCCAGGTCCCTTCCCATGAAATAATTTTTGTTTTTAGAAAGAAAAGTCCTGCTCTGGTCTAATAGCTACTTTCTCTCTCAGGTGACTTTATATTCCTGATCTACTACAGTAGAGTTTATAATATAACTCTGTCTTTCTTTCCAAATTCATGGGGGGTAAACTTGTCACGTGTCCAAATACTTAAGTTCCTTATGCTTAATCCCATCAGAGCGTTCTGAACTCAGGTAAGTACTCTGACTGCATTGTAAACCCAACTTATATGTCATGACACAAAGTGGAATGCAGTTAACAGGGAGCATTGGTGCCCTACTTGGAGCAGAGCTCAGAGAAGCATAACCACACTCTCCTTTTTATTTTTGTCTGCTCGGTGAACTTTGAGGTCCAGGGGAAGATTTTCAGATTGGTGAGAGCAGGATCTATGGAAAGACTGAAATGATGAGGCAACTCTTTGCCATCAACAGGAGTAGGAAAAAGTAACAAAAGCTAACTATAGTGTCTGGCAAAATGGTGCAGAGGACAGTTTATTTATATGTGAGGCTGATGTCAGGCTAATGTTGCTCTATGGGATGATCTCTAAGTCTTCTGTTTCCCCCTCATGTCTCAATTTCCCACACTTGAACATAGCACCTCATGTCTTTCAATAGCAGGTAAAATGGTGTCAGATACTTGGAGAGCAGCGGGCAGAGTGTATGAGTGAGGTAAATTGAGCCCAGTCAGCGACAAGGAACTCCTCTGCAAGATGTTTCAAAGAGAGGTTAGTCTTCTATAGGTGGGCTCTAGGGGAGTGGATTGTGAGCTGTCCAGACGTCCTCCTCTGCCAGTCTCTTTTCATCCCTGTGTGGAACTCAAATGTTAGGAGAGGAGATACTGATACCCTCCTGATGGGTCACTGCGCCTGAGAAACACCTTCATAGCGTGAGACAACCTGGGGCCTCAGGCCTGTCACCCTCTGGGAAGCATGTGGACAAGGCAGGATGCTTTGGACCTTCTTTGCTTTCATAACTGGGATATTGCATTTTGGAATGCAAAGGAGATTTGTCTTTGTCTCTCTTTTTGGTATTAGTAGAGGAAATTATGGGACAATCCAGTCTTCTTTGAATGCTTACATATTCCAAAATGTCTTGGGTGTGCACTGAGGCTGAAAAGCAAAATCTAAAGCTGAAAAGCTTTTACTAAACATCACTGTTCTTGTCTCTAAAGTGAGGATATTAATAGTATCTACTTCATCAACGTTTCTGAGGATTATATGAGGCAATGCTTGTAAAACACTTTTAGATAAGCCCACAATAAATGATGGCTATTAATTGTTGCTAAGATATAGTTACTACTCTTAAGATGTTGGTAATTTTACTGAAGAGTTTTCCAGAGGAGATGGGCTAGAAGGAAAGCAGAAGTTTGCTAGGTAGACCAGGATACTCTAGGTGTGGGAACTCTGTGGGAAGTTTGCATAGCATAAGTTATAGAATAGCTAACAAGTTTTGAAGAAATAAACTAGTTTCAGGATTTGCAATTTCAATTTCTTAGAGACACACTCTCCTAGATTTTTCAACTCTAACTAAAAGCATTCTCCTCTCTCATGTGTGCTGATTCAGCATACAGGGGTGGATGGTGAACTTCTCAGCTACTTTCATTTCCTCTTCTGGGTATTTCTTCCTCTACCTACATTTGCTCACTGATCCTGAGCTATCACTCTGGCAAGAGAGAGATGCATATAGGTGAGAAATTAAAATGGAAAGAGCTAGTGGGGAGCTTTATTTATAATTTGAATAGTCTCTGTTGAATGTAATGGTCAGGTTGTTAAGCCTAATGACTTGAATCAATAGTAAAAAGCTCCTCAATTTACAAAGCTGTGTTTGTTAGATTTATGGTAGGTTCTCCTGGGTCTTCAGTTTATTGACTGTGTATCTTGGGACGTGTCAGTGTCTTTATTTGTGTGCATCGATTTCTTATAATAAATCATAATATATAAAAAAAAGGAAAAAAATGTTGGTAATCTTAAAGGGGAAACGCTTGGAAGTTGGTTATTTACAGTGTCATCACCGAATGAGGAGAAATACACTGGAGGGGCAAAAACAAGCATGGCACTGACTCCAAACTGAAGTCCCAAACATGTGTCTAAGAGTCAGCTGTCTCAGTTATACTTACATAATTACATACTATTCATAACAAATACTTAGGCAACTAAATTTACTTTGCAAAGTTGCTGTGTAGACTAAAGGAGAAGACGTATGTGGACGTTTCTGACAATGTGGCACAATAAGGGCCTATAAATTCAAGTCTAGAAATGTAATTTTTCACTTGGACATTCAAAGATCTAGCGATCAGTACCTTCGAGGTGAGTGTCCCTTAAGCTTCGGGCAGAGACATTCAGTTATGAAACAGTCTTTGACCTTCTGACCTTTAATATGATTCAGGGTTTTGGAAAAGCTTTTCCTTCTCTGCACAATACCACTCCCTCTAGCCCCCCAGGTAGTGACCTCAAAGGTGTGGCAAGTCTGGGGGCTGGCGCTCCTTTCCCACCATCCAGAGTCTGTTTGCAATGGAGATGCCGGAAAGGTTGAGGAGGATAGGCAGGCACAGCGCCTGGAAGGGGACATCAATATCTATTAAATGAAGAGGGTATGATCAATTTCATTTTCACACAAATAAGAAGGTTCAGAGAGACTTCACACTTTGGGACAGGGTCTGAATACACCGCTAGATCACACTGCCTCTTACCCTACCCAAACCTTGTAAAAATTCATTTGTATTGCTCATTTTACTCTGTATTTTGGAATAATTTTATATTTCTTACACTTTCCATTCGTTAGTAAAAAGAAAACCAAATCAGGCTTGCAGCAACTAAACTCACTCAGCCAAAACAGATGTCCCGGAAAAGCCAAGCTGCAGGGACCAGAAAACAGAACCAGCCAAACTGCTCCAATAGTTTTAGATCCACAGCTTAATTTTTTGCTAGATCCATTTCTCAATTTCTCTCATTCTGGGCCACAGAAATTTACGTCTGAGTCATGGGCAGGTAACAAGGAGGTCCTGGACTTTGCAGTTGGACTTTGTCGTAAGCCTTGGCACCCACAAGGCTGCTTGTGCTCTTCCCAAGTCCACAGACCAGCTCCGAGAAGAAGTGTTCTGCTAACAGGTCATTTGGATGGGATTTTGTAAATGTTCCTGAACTGTCATGGCTCATGCTCCCAGAACCTAATTGAAAGAGGCATTTGAGTGAGAGGGAGGTTGCTAAACACATTACTGACATTTGGGAAGATCTGGGTTTCTTGACATAGTGCAGCATCAGAACATAATATGCATCAGAGACTTTCCTCAAATAGCCTTAATTGCATTTTGATGTCCTGGTGACTGTGAAGATTATTTTTAAATCAAATTGGTGCATTAGAATTACATTTAGTTTTAATTAAGTTGATGCATTTGCCAAGCAGTAATGTACTTAGAGAATGGAAATGAGACACCAAGGGAGTTTTATTCTCTTTCAAGGTTTCTCCTTTTCTTATATTATGGAGGGTTTATAAAGCCTTGCAGAGCGAAGGACACTGCAACCAAAGTCACATGCCAAAAACCCAGTGCCAACCAGTATACTGAGCACTGACTGAAAACTAGAAAATCTGCATCTAGTTTTGGTCTGCCGCTGACCCACTGCCTAGTTTTGAATAAGTTACAGTTGTGCTCGAATCTACTGGATTATCAGAACCCAGAGGCACATCTAACCATGTGGATTTCCAAGTGGGACTGGACTCTAGGTCTGAGTAGAACTCAGCAATCTCCATTTTAATAATCTTCTTCAGAAAATTTGATGGCTTGTTAACAAGTGATTTAATCATCCTAATCATAGTTTTCTCCTCTGTAAATTGCTACTTGCTTGGGTAACCTCGCAGCCTTGCTAAAAGAACTCAAGGGGATGTGGGGTAAAATTGTGAAAGACTTTGAAATGAACAAAAATAATCACTGATTAGGGTGCCCAGTCTAGCATCACCCTCCCCAGGTCATCTCCCACTTTCAAAGTCTCTGAGCTGTTTTTTACACCTCTGCAAATTATAGAGAATTGATAGAAATGCAAATGATTCTTGCCCATGCAAGGGAGTTGTGTTTGGTGGAATGTAGTCAGTTATTACTCCAGAAAACTTGTAAATTCACCTCCTGATTGACTATATATGTGTGATGTGTGAATTCCTGGTCCTCTCATTAAGTAATGAGTCAAATAACAATTTTTGATGTGTTCATTTTACATTTGCATAGAGCATGTTTTATTTATTTTTAAAGATTTATTTATATATGTGTACAAGAGCTGGGGCAAGGCCAGAGGTGAGGGGAGATGAGAGGACTCATCAGAGAGAGTGGGGGAGCAGAGCAGGAGGATCTACTGAAACACACTGCTGAGGGGAGCAGCAGGTGAGACAGGAGCGGTCTGCAGCGCCATGTGGGTGAGCTCCCTGGCTGGGGATCGAACTTGTGCTGCAATGGCTTGGGATAGCTTAATAGTGCTAGGACTTAACCCTTTGCACCACCAGAGAGGCCCCGAGCTTGCTTTTATTTTAATTTTTAAAAATTGTTAGAGTGACTTTTCATGAGCACATTCTATAGATCACAAACCTCCTGGTCTTATGGACCAGACTTTACCATCCTCAGGGCCTGTAAGAATGATGTGAGTCACAAATATGGAATCAATTAATACATTCTCTGAATCTAATGATAAAATAAAATTGTCAACCTTGTCGGAGAGGAAATCTGCCACAGTCAACAGAGGCTGGGAGGTTTGGGGTAGGAGAGAAATCAGTTAGCTGAGTCTCCACCTCCCTGGTTCCAACCTTGAGCCTCCACTTTCCACCTTGGAGTTCTTGAACTTGGTTCTTCCTCCCTCTCATAAAAAGGGCTATAAAAAACATAAGTTGTCTCACTGGAATATGGACTCGACTGGTGTCCACTCATTGCTTTACTGAGTTCTAACAGATCCTCTCCAGAAGGAAGGTCGTTGCCTGCTATGGATTTCCACTACCTCTTACTGCCACAGCCATTGCATTTCTCCTTCCTCCCCCATTTGAAACCTCTTTAAGAAATCTTCTAGTTTTGCTACTTAATCTCTTCTTCCCTTAGCCTTTCCCCACTGGAAAGAGGCAAATAACTGCTCACTATCCAAGTTGCCCAAGTACCTGTCCCCTCTTTCTGGAAGTCTTGACTTGGCCGAGGTATCACGTTCCAGGCAACCTCCCCACCCACAAGACTGATACTGCACTGTGCCTGTCCAGCTACTCTTCTGTGACTTGGTGCCCAACCTAGGATGGCTTGAGCTCCTTGAGGGCAGATCTGTGAATTGTTCACCCAGCTGATGGCACAAGCTCCTTCACCACACGCTTTATCTACTCAACATGCAGTAAAGGACACAGATCCTGGAAATAGTCATACAAGATTTGAAATAAATTTTTACTCAGTTCCAAATAGTGCTCTGAAAAGACTAGGAAGTTGTGAGGCCATCTTCTCTCTAGAGGTTCTTATAGATATTAGCTAACGAGACAAATGGTTGCCTGGTGTCATTCAGACTCACTCTGGAATAATCTGAGACTCCCTGCTTCCAAGAAATATTCTAGTAATTCAAAAATCTAAATCCTTATTTGGGATTACAAAATACAAAGTAGGGTAAGCTTTCCTTTGAAGCCCCTAAATCTAGATACTCATACACTGAAGTGGCAAATAATTTTGTGCTCTCTTAGAATTAATACTGAAAAAGCAGTTCCTTCTTTCTCTCTCTTGGCTTATGAACTATTTTTCCCCTTATGAAATATGGCCATTATCATATAAATCTGTTTGGGGAGAACTAATAAAAATGAAAATGACTTAGATGTGGGAAGTCAAAATGGATCCTTTGGAATAGGCATTATTTGGTCACTGAAATATGCCTTGAGGTCACTCTGTCCTTTATTTCAGAATCCCTTAGATGTTCTAGGGGTTTGTGGTTACTTAGAGTTATTTTCATCTTCTGATTATTTACCTATCAGCTGGCAAAGCTGTAACAGGTACTGTTTTTAAAAAGGTGTGTTGGTATGAATAATAAGCAATGAGTCTGAGATTCTGTTTTGCAATTCTGAACCCCAAAGCAGTGAGGATCAGGGGCTAGATTACACCATAAATGTGGAAGGCAGGATTGACTTTCACCAAAAAGTCACACAGCTATTATCAAGCCCTCACTAAAGATATGTGTGTGTTTTATGTGCTTGTGAATGAATGTGTATTTGAGTGTGTGCAAGTGTGTGAGTTTGTGTTTACCCGACTGTGTGGGAGTGTATATGCACCAATGAGTGTCTTACAAACCTACTTACCTACTTTTCGGGAGGAGGATTTGACACATGGATGAAAATTCATGAGGCAGGTATGAGGATCGCCCTGCTAGCGCTGATGATAATAGAGTTCTCTAGCATGTACTTCAAGTAGCATTTGAAAGAGCTCATGAAATAAACTGGCACTCTATAAAGTGTAATTTGCAGGTCTCTTCAAAAGATGTAAAATAAGGGTTATTGATGGTAATTGTCTCTGACCTTTAATTACAGAAAGTTACTGTACAAGCTCATTACCCTGTGACAGAGGAGCCTGGGTGGGCCTTTGATGTTGTCAGACCTCAAATTGTCAGTGGTGGCCTGGAGAGCCCACGGCTGATGGCACCACATCCTGCCTGTCAGCCGTGAAAGTCCACAAGTCACCTCCGCACCTGCAGAACCTACTCAGAAGATGAGGCACAGGGTATCCCGGCGTCTTTATCGCAGGGCCAATTTGATAAACTAACTGATGTGCTCGGAGGCCAGAGCGAGCCTGTGTTTTTCTCACTGTGTATCTTAGGATGGTGTTCATGAGGTTGTTCACTGTGAAAAGAAAATGACAAGAAGGTACTAGAATATAGTGTTCACCTTCTCTGTACTAAGGAAGAAACTCCATATTTTATTTCTATCAGTCATTTCAATACTTAGTTTTCCCCAAAAGGAGAAAATTGAAGCTCTAACAGATAAAATCATTGGCTCAAATGATGCAGCTGGTGAGGGTTAGAGCTGAAGGTACATGGGGGTGGATTCCAAGATGAGTTCTCTTTTACCTTGCCAGCTTGTTCTCTCCTATTCTCTGCCAACAATGGTGGGAAGATAGAGAATTATGTTAACTCCAGAGATTTGGGAAAATAATGATGGATGAAGTTATGAAGGGTGTTGATTTGGCAAAAAACAAACAAACAAACAAAAAAACAACAAAAACCAAAAATGGTAGTCAAGTGCATTATACGAAACCTCAGCCTAGAGACTGCATCTTGGAGGCTGATGATGGGACCACACTGCTCAAGACGAGTTTTCAGTCCCCTAAGAATATGTGGGCAGCACCCAGGCTCCTTCTCTCTGAAGCCTGGTTCTTCAGGCCACCACTGACAATTTGAGGTCTGACATCAAAGGCCCACCCAGGCTCCTCTAACCTGAAGCTCCTCTAACCCTCAATCGTGAGAGCATTTGTAAGGGATTAGCATGGCTTCTTCCAAACTGTCTTGTGAATGCGACCGCTGGCAAAGTTGGTCCTCTTTTCTATAATTTCTACTTGACAAGTAATATTCATTATGGGTCCAAGACTTATCTCCACCAAGAAATAGGTGCTGGCTTATCCCTCTGAGCTTGCTTTTCTAGTTTCCATTCTCTTTTTCTAGTTTCCATTGTATTAGCCTGGGCTGCTATTTGTGTGTGCCAGACACAGCATTAGTTCACCATTAGTTCACTTAATATCCACAATACTCATTTATTGATGTTTGACATCATAAGATATTTATTAAGCATCTATGTTTCAAAAACTGCACTTCATTACAGGGATATAATGGTTAGATATTACAGATTCGTTCTTAAGAATTTACAAGGGAGTCAGATGTTAAGGAAGTAACTATATATATGATGTATATAGTATATACATATAATATACTATATATCTATACACACACACACACATATATATATATAGTTGATAAATGCTTGGAGAGAAGGAAACACAGCATCATGAAAGTATATAATGGGATTTTCAGCTGGATTACGGGTATTGGGATAGGCTGTATCAAGGAAGAGAATCTAAGTTGAGATGTAATGGGTGCATAAAAATCAACTGATCAACTGGGAGAGTAATGTACTCATTGTGTGTGTGTTTGTGAGACCATGGTGGTAGATGGACAGGAGAATGGGGGGCGAGGAGCAGACTGCAGAAAGAAAAATTCCTTGGCTAGTGCTAGTGTCATCCTTTTAGGGAAGGAGAGAAGGTCAATATTGATAGAACAGGGTGTGAGGGCAGCAGTGTAAGACAGAGTAGAGAAGACACCAAGGGTGAGGTCCCCATAAATATTCTGATCTCTACCAAAAGTAACAGGGGAACATTGGAAAAGTTATGTGTATCATAGTAGATGTAAGGCAGGTATAACATTTATCTCCTTTACAAGGGAAGAAGCAGAGACTCCTACGACTTATGTTTGAGACTGTTCTAGACTCCATAGGGGTCACACAACTAGTGAGTGGCTTAGCCAGGACTTAAACCAAGGTTGAGAGATGCTCACAGTTTTTATTCTGAAATAAAATGAGATTCCATTTAGTGAATCCATACTGATATGCTCTTGGTCTCTGCCTTGTTACAACTTTAAAGTAAGTTATCCGCTTTTGAGCATGAATAGAATTGAGTAGAACTAAAATTATTAAGCTCTTCCTATGGACCAGATATTGTTATTTAATCACAGTCATCTTATTGGCCCCTATATTTTTAAGACAAAAAAGCAGTGCTAGTGTTTTCTAACCCTAGTGTTAGAAAATAGAGGAGTTGGGATGTAAATCAGACATTCTATCACCAAAGTTTAGGCACCCCCAGTATACTCTGCTGCCATATTAGTGTCCTTCCATGCTTGGAATGGATGGTTAGAGAGGAGTGGGGGAAAGGTTAGAAGCAGGGAGTGGAGGACCCATGACGGTAAAGGTGGAGCTGAAGGAGAAGGACACAGGGGAAGGCCAAGAGGCCTAGAAGTTGTTGAACACAAGTATGGTTTGGTGACTGCCTTGAAGTCAGGGCATATGGTGACATCATGGACCCTAAGAAGCAGGTTTGTGGGAGAGGGGGCAGAGCTTCTGGGTGCCATCCATGCCTAGTGCAGCAGGTGGGGATGTGACTCTGGAGGTCTGTCTTGGGTTCTGGACTCGTGGCTGTTGGCAGAGAGCTTCCCTTCTTGAGAGTATATGTAACAAGTGCAATGATTCATCTGCTCTCATGTATGCCTGTTGGCCTTGCCAGTTGGCCTTATTTATCCTCAAGTTCAACCTCCTGCCATTCCCTGAACTCTGACCACCTCTGTTCTCTTTCTGGAGGACAATACCTAGCGTGTTCCCCTGGATTGGAATATAGCTGTAGAAGAAAAGTTTTTTTCAGGAATTTTTTCTATCTTATTGGTTTAAGGGGAAAAAGATAATTCACAAAGGCCCAGTTCATTCAAGGAGTTATACCAAATCTCCAAAGCATTGTCTTTCACATTCTAAATCAAGTGCCTGGCTTTTAAAATGGGAACCTACAATCTATGGGGGAAAAAAAAAAGTATGATTTATCACCCTAATCTTGCAGTCTGTGTAATGCAGGCATTTCATTCCTGGGAATGAATAGTCCTGTTTGCCTCGAAGCAGACTGTAAATGTTTGATTCGAGACCAGACAACTGGATTGTTAATGGCCTGCGACCAACTAAAATAAGCACAAAAGTTACACCACGACTAGGCAGCTAGAGCTCCTTCTTCACTCCCCCAATAATATCCTCTATTTCTCTGGAATTGCTTTCTTTTCACTTGATGATTTCAGAATAATCTTCTAATAAATAAACTCTGGGACCTGGACAAAACGAAGTTGTTAAATTCTTGGTGCTCCACGACACCAGAGCACCGTCTCTGTCGCAAAGTAAACGTGTGTCATCTCCATCCTCAGCAGCAGATGGTAACTGTGCCCATCAGTGGAAGTTAAGGCACGACAACAGTAATGGATCTTAGGCGGGCACTGGCCTGCGGGGCTTGTTATATCTCTGCTGGCAGAGGGTACCCCTTGATTAACCTCTCCTCCTGCACCAAATGCCAGGCTGTTCAAAACTTTACAGCTCCAGCGGGTGAGTCTTACTCAGTGGTGGAGAACCTGCAGATCCACAAGAATTTAATTGTCTGAGAAAATTCAAGGACCCAGGATCTGGGCCCTGAACTTGGCCCTGGAGCAGCTCAAGAACCACTTGGAAGCCGACTGCAAGTGAATCTGAAACAAAGCTGACCTTGGGAGTGAGCCAGTGGGGCTGCCAGACGCTGGCAGGAGACACATCAGGTGTGGGCTGTCGCTGGCTGTTGCACCATGGGGACAGCTGAGGTGCTGAGCTTGACCAAAGGCATGGAACCTGAGTGACTGAGTCTAACTGGGGCCTTTTGGTAGTGCTCTCCTCTTAAGGGGCCTTGGGGAAAGCAAAAGGGAAAGCTGATTTCCCTCAGGGAAACCATGCTCAGGCGAGGGCAAGAGGGACCCTACTGGGAAGCGGCATTGCCTGAGGATGTAGAGAAACCCAGGGCGCTCCAGAGTGGACAGATAAGCCCTCCTGGAAGCCACGTGCATGGAATGACAGGCGACTGGCAGCGTGGGCCACGTGACTTGTCCTTCAGACAAGTGGAGCCAAGACCCAGTGGGCTACCTTCTTAATGCACTGACATTTCAGTGGTCTTCATCCAGATCTCCATGCTCTTCAGTACAGGAAAGAATCGTTCTCTAAGGACCCTCTGATACAGAAAAGCAGTCCTGTTGTAGCACCAGAAAATGCCCAATTCTTTCCCTGAGATCACTGTGTTTCGAGGCCAGGAGGGAAGGAGTAAAACCTATTCTGTAAGATAGTCCAATGAACACCACATTATAAAAACCATAGTAACAACCAGTTACTGAGTGTCTACAACACAAGCCACTGCAGCATGTGCTTTATGGAGATTCTTTCATTCTCAGATGTGCAAGAGCTTCATTGTCTAAACAAATCAAAGGAGTTTGAAACCTATCTTAACGGGAAGAGGTCGTTATTCTTTCTGGAGTAAGGAAATCAGGGTCATGATATCTTTATCAATTGCTCAAGGTCACTCAATAAGGAGGATATGAACATAGGACTGACTTCAGCTCAACTGTCTCTGAAAATGAGGCCCCTTAAACTGGTCAAGAGGAAGCTGCAGATTCTATGAGGGTCCAAGTGCACCTGACCCTCCCCAGCATTTCAGTTACCAGACAGGGGACGATTCCTGAAACCATCAGGGACTAACGGGGGTTGCCACTCTCTGGCAATATAGATGAATGGCTTCAGTTTGATTCTTCTGTCAGTGCTAATTTGGGGACTAAATACAATTTTATTTGCCAGTAGGCTCCACAGTATGCCAGCTGCATTTGAGGCTCATCCTGTTAAAAAATCCCATTAGAGTTCTGTTGAGGATGGACTAAAGCCCGTCGTCACTTCCTCAGGTATGGTCCCAGGATCAGCGGCATTAGCAGCACCTGACAGCCAGACAGAAATGCAGATTCTCCAAGCCCACCCAGACCTGCCAAATCAGAACTTCCAGGGACAGGGCCCAGCCCTGCAGGCTGCTGGCTGCATGCTGAAGCTCCAGATCACTGCTTTGAAACACTGAGAAGTGACACAAATGATTTATTTTTCCCACAGGTAAACACTCAACTAAATCTTTTATTTAAAAAGATTGTGGGTATCTCAATGGTGGGTGTGATGTGATAACAGCGCTTGATGGGGGGTGGGGAGGTTCTATTCCTCTAAGTCATATACAGTGTTGTAAACCGATGTCACTGCCATTAAAAAACAAACAAATGGTTACCTCATTTCCAAATCTTCATTCTCTTGGGGTACAAATTTGTACAAGGCAACATAGGTGTTCATTTGTAATGGGTCTTTGGAAAGAGATCCCTGAAAGAGAAATACAGGAATGAAGGAAGAAGAAATGGAGAGAATAAAGGAGACAGGTAGGGGGACGTTAATGCCATGTAATTCCACTGATATTCTGTGTATGGATCTTACGTGTTAAAATGCTCACCATTATTAAAGATTTTGCTTCAGTCATAGATTTATATTTTATTTCTTAGCTTAGTGTATTTCATTACAAACCACTTGAAAAGAATTATGGGGAGAAACCATAAGAAATACAACAATTTTCTGCAAGTGATTTTTTATTTTGATATAGTTGTTTCTGAAAAGTGACACTGCTTTGGTCCCAAGAGCAGGAATGTTCTCTCTCTCTCTAGAGAGAAGTGGGTAGTAAGAAACTCCCACTTCCTAAAATTTACTTTTTATCAGTTAGCTAAAATTTGCTATCTAGTACATCAAAAGTACCAGGTATATTCATCTGGCAATAGTTCATTCTCATTGTAGAAAAAGTAGAGATTTGACACCAGATTAATTTGGTTTCTGACATAGCATCAGCATCTACTGGCTTGATGAACTTGAAACTCACAACAGTCCTGTGAAGTAGAGTCTATGTTGTTCCAAATATATAGACACTATAGGACTCTTACAAGCATTATATAAATATTAGTTACTATTATTAACCAAATGAATGTTAATGCTTTATAAAGGTGTATGATGTATAACATATAATAAATTAAAATATACAATATACATAATTGCATGAGAAATAGGTATATATTATATATAAATAGGATAGTTATATATACTATATAGCTATATAGTACAATTATATAATACATTTATATTAATAGTATACAGTTAGATAATATAATAGCATATAAATATATTCTGTTCATAGAAAACATAAAGGTTGCACAGAACTTAAATAGCTTATCATATGTATTATTTGATTCTATATTCTAATTATATATAAATTCATATAAAATATAAAACTTTCATAATATGAAAATAGTCATTATATATCTTAAAATTATATTTGATACACTGTAGAGTATATGTAGCATATATGAAGGAAACAAAGGTGTATAATACATTATAATCAAAATACCTTTGATGCACTATGGTATATGCACTACCCAGGCTATCATACCATATGCTACTTTATTCTATTCTTTTCTCTCACACTAAATTGATTTCATGAGCCACTTGGGTGGTGACCTGCAGTAGGACCCAAGAACCCATTCTGGTCTGTCTTATGGGACATCTATAAATACCTGGTGGTTTATGTTCTTTGCTTGGTCTCTGAAGTCATCTGTTCCATTTTCTGGATACGTAAACACTGAAGGAGACAAGAGAAAGCAGGGGTTTTTATGAATGCAGTCACCACATTTTGGAAACAAGCTTGGCAGAGGTGGTTCCCTGTGCTATACCCTTGTTCTACTTCTCGCTGCCATTCCTCATCCTTGGTGACCCACTGTCACATCGTCTACCATGTAAGCTCCCCTGCCTCCCTATGTATCATTCTGCTCCACCTTCTCTGTCCGCACACCCCTGCACGTGCTCCAGTCTAGTGCTCATCCTCTCCCGTTGCTGGGCGATTGTGTGCTCAAGCTTCCTCTAGTTGGCAGTGCTCTCCCCAGGAGCAGAGACCATCTCTTGTCTTGAATGTATCAAATCATTTGTGAATGGGGTGGTGGGTGAGGCATGGCCCAGCTTAATTGTATTGGTTGAAATAGCTTTTCTCTATACCAGATTTCTTTGTATTCACTGTATTGATTCTAGTCTCTTAATGACATCTATATTTTATTTTGCAGATTAACACTCAGGTTTTCAACCCCAAATATTTCTTTGATCTCTTATTGTCAGTGCAAGAGGGCGCTTATCCAAAATAAAAAGTTAAAGAGTGGTTTCTCGTTTAGTTTCTTCTTAGAATGTATAATGTTCTTTGTTTGCATTTAAGTAACCACTCTGTGGTTTTTGATAAAGAACAAGGCTTCTCCAAATGGAAATTTTCACTGTCCACACACACAGCTCTGGGAGGTCGCTAATAGGTGGTGGTGGGGAGGGGGCTCTGCCTTAGCCAGTTCAGTCACTTAACTCTGCCCTGGTGGCCAGCATCACAGTTTTATTCTTATCATGGGTATCTTCCTTAAGCCAAAAAAAATTTTTTTTTAAGATTTATTTATTTATGCATACAAGCACTGGGGTACAGGCCAGAATTGCGGGAGGTGAGAGGATCCACCAGAGACAGAATGGGGAGCAGAACAGGCAGATCCATGGAAACACACTGCTTAGGGGAGCAGCGGGCGAGGCAGGGAGGTCTGCCGTACCATGTGGGTCACCTTCCAGGCTGGCAGCAGGGATCGAACTCATGCTGCAGTGGCTGCGATTTGCCTCATAGTGTGGTGCTCAACCCATTACGCCACCAGGGAGGGCCCTTAAACCAAAATTTTGGCAAATAATTTCAAGTTTATACAATAGGGTTGTGATATCTCAATTAACCTATCCTCAGATGACTTGACATTCAAAAATAACACATTGCTGCTTTATTCTACCCTTTGGTCTCCTTTCAGATTATTAAGGAAATATCAGCAGAGGAAGAAAATCACATTATGAAAAATTCTATAGCCTATTTTAGTTAGTGCTTTGACAATTTTCACTGCCCTTAAAATGGCGTCAATAATGGTGATGTTGAAAGCAGACTGTAAGAGCCCCCATAAATGTACCGCTGCTTAGGAAACATCTGTTCTCCACAGTCTGCAGTTCCAAAGCCCATGGATGCAATTTCATTACCCCAAGAAAGACAACATGCACTCACAGGAGCTCTGGTTTGTGGTTAAGTGGAAAATGAAGGTCCTGTTCTATGAACCTCATCTGTCTCAATGTTTGACCACTCCACTTACCAGCCTGAAGATAGTAGAGACCAGCAATATTTTCACTGGCATTATGTAATTATTTGAAATCCTGGTTATAAACACTTGATTCCCTAAGTATGAAACTGGATACTCAAAGAATATTAAATTTGCAAAGAATATCTGGCTTCCTAGAAAATTCTTGATTATATTGAATAAAAAGGGGACTACATCTGGTGCATATGCAATGTTCAGTTTGAATTGATTTTACCATTTTTTCATTTCATATTATTTTAGCTTTTTATTGAATATCCATTAGCCATCTGGTTTGAAATGTGACTACTTTTGTGAATGATGCTGAACATTATTTGAAGTGACCCCCAACTATATGGTTGAAAGAACTGGAATAGTACAAAAAATGATTTAAAAAATCCATTTCACTAGCTATTTCCAAGACTTCGATTTGCAAGGAAAGGACTCAATAAAAATAACTATTTTACCAAAAATATACCATACACTCTTTATGTTTGGTGCTTTATCTTGTTTATTAAACATAATCTGTTACTTATTTTACCCATGATAACTATTCAAAGACTATATCCACTAGGTAGCCAATTTTTTCCTCAAGTTACAGATACAAGGGGAATTCTTAGTTTTTACCACCTCCCCAAAGGACTTTCATCTCCTTTTTCATATTCTGTCATTTCTTTTGTACTTTGAGTCTTGTGGGGTCCATGTCCACTATTGTTTTCTAATGAGATGATTATTTTATTTTTCCTCTTTAACCTTTTAATGCAGCAAGCTACATTACTAGCTTAACACTGACATAAATTTGCATCCCTGGAATAAATGCAGTTCAGTAATTATGCATTATTTTAAATAATACACTACTCATTCTATTTACTAACATTTTGCTTGAGATTTCTGCACCCATATTCAGGATCTAGACTACCAAGAAATTTTTTCCTTTTCTATGCTGTGATTGCTTGATTTTGTGTTAAGTATCATACCAGCCTCATTAATTAGAGAATGCTGCTGCTATTCCTTCTTGTCACTTTTTGTTTTCCTGAAAGAACTTTTATAATCTGGAAATTTTCTTTTCCTATTCTCTCAGAAAATCAAAGATAACATTTACTATAACTTATTAAAAGTAGTCCTCAGTCTATTTTCATTTATAGGTAATCTTTCAGTCTACATGTAATGTTATCTTTTGTATTTGAAATTTTGAAGTTTTGCTAAGAGGATTCAGCTTGAGGATTAGTGTCTTTAATTGTGAAGTATTCTTAATATCCTTCTGAAGATTGTTTCTCATCATGTACTTCATAAATGTCAAATCTATCTTGAATTTGCACATTTAATTTATGTGTCTCTTTACTATCATGATTCTCCTTGCTTTTGCTCCTTGCAATTTCTTTGACTCTATATTCCAGGGCACTGATTCTTTCTTCAACTATATCTAATATGCTATTAAATTAATAAATTACTTTTTAAAATTCTGGATGTTCTATTTAGATTTTATTAACAAATCCCCTGTTCAAATTTGATAATATCTTGTTCTTTTAGTATATTTTATAGTCTCTTTTAAATAAAACTTTAATACATTTACAGCTTCATAGTTTTAACTTGATAATTCCAACATATACAGTTCTCTGAGAGTCTGATTATAAAAACAACTATTTCAACTAGCTCGCTAATGGTGGCTCATTTTCTGATGTGTTTGCTGAATTTTAATTCTCAGCTCAGGTTCTTTGAAAGTAGGAGCCAAAAAACATTCTTGAGGTTTGAGTTTAAATTATCTTTCTCCAGAAAGGTTTACATTTGATTTTGCAAATGCCTGGTGATTTGATCACACCTGGGGAATTTTAAAATAAACTTAAATTTCATATTATTTTACTTTGCCCATATATGTAGTATGAACTTAGATCCTAAACCCAAATAAGATGACTTTCCTCCCTCCCACCCCCATTTCTTTTTTTTTTTTTTATTAGTTATATTTGACATCATTTGTAGTCCCCAGGGGGTACCCACCACCATTTCACCCGTGCACCATCACCTCAGTCCCT
>JAGFMF010011466.1:4121988-4134078 GCA_019455555.1 Galemys pyrenaicus | reverse complement strand
TTTATAGTTTCGGGTCTTACATTTAGATCTTTTATCCATTTTGAGTTGATTTTCGTACATGGCGTGAGATAGTGGTCCAATTTCATTTTTTTACATATGCCCACCCCCATTTCTATCTTTTCCTCACCTGAGTTAAGGCCATATAGCATTTTCCTTCACTAAATTCTTCTGCAGGATCTTCTTCCTTAGTGCCACAAAGGATGCCTATTGGTGTATCAGCATTTTCCTAAAGGGTTTCTCATGTAACCTCTGACCCTGTCCACTCCTCAGGTTTTGCCCTCTACTGTCTATGAATGGTGCTCCCAGGTCTCAGGGAGATGGAGAGTAAGACTGGCACCTCTGGATTCATGCCTTATAGTCACTTCTAGACTGCCATGCATTAAGTAGAAATTTTAATTCTTTTTCTTAGTAGATTTAAGAGTGTAAACTGGGAAAAATTTCTCAAAGCCTCCCAGCCCTCCATAGAGCTGGAAAGAGAATCTTTTGTGCTTTTAAAGAAACCTTTGCTGTCTAGAAACTAAGTGTGTATTGCAGAACCACATAATCAATATTTGCTTTTGTAATTTGGAAATTGTCCACTGGAGGGGGACCCGAACCAAGGGCATCTGCCAAAAGAGGCATTAAAATATTTCTTTTTCCCTTTTCTGGGTGACATCTTAAAATTTAAGATTATAGAATCAGAAACAATGCATGCTACACTTTCCAAATCTGAGACTGTCTTTCTTTCTAGGCAAATTTCATTGTTTTAATGCAAAATAAGGTAATACTGTGCCTTGTGTTATTCTAAAGTGGATGTGATTAACCCAGTTCTTTTTGAAGACTATTTCTAAGAAATTGTCTTGATTATGTCCTGTTCTCTCTGCTTCTCTTCTAGGAAAGTTATAATTACATACACTCATATTAAAATACAATTATTGAAAGTCACCAGTATTATCATTAGTTGGCCTTTTGAGATGAAATAGTAATCTAAGTTTTACTTTGGCCTTTACTCATTACCTTCCTTCAAGTGGATGTTTCTAGCAGTTAAGCCAAAGGTGTAGACCACAAATTCTCTCCATTAATAGCTGTGATTCATTCAAGAGCAGTGTTGAAAACAACCAGCCACACTCAGATCTATCAAAGATCTTTTATAAGAGAAAAAACAGGTTGCACTTGAAGCAGTAAAAAAAAGATACGTATGAATTGTACCTTCTCCTAAAGTGACCTTGAAAATATTCCTCAAGGAATTTGACATAATACCTGGCTGGTAGAAACAATAGCTGTGTGCACTGTGGAGTTTTTGAGAACATGAATGAGACACGTGACACATGGTTGGCTGGGGCTGGAAGCCCAGACACTGTCTCTGGGAAAGACAGCACCCTCCTTGCCGTGGCTGTGAGGAGACCAGGGATGCCTGGACCACACTAGCAAGGGCTTTGTTTTCTCTATACTCTTTCTCAAACTGCATGGATAGGGGATGAAATCCTATCAAAGGAAAATATTTTGAGGCAAACTGCTGCATAATTAATTCTCCTAGCTTCTAAGGGTGCATTGTAAAGAAAGCTGTTGCTGATCAAAGGAATAGTTAATAGATCTCCAAAGCTTTTTAGAGGCTTTTTGCTTGCTAACTTCTTTCAAATGATTTCTTTGAATAAGGCTGTGAAAATGCCCTTTAACCTGCACGTAATCAACTGTGTGTCTTGGAGTGTATTACTTTGTGCTTTATTTTCCTTCTTTAGGATATGTTGTGTGTGTGTATGTGTACGTGTATGTGGATGTGTGTGTGTATGTGTATGTGAAGGGTTGGGGTTAGGCTAAATGTCCTCTAATCTTGCACCACTAACTTTAACAAGCATATGATTCACAGATTTATATGCAAACTCTGACTGCAGATCTGAGGCAGCCTGAGACTCTGCATTTCTAAAAAACTGTCAAAGGATGCCCAGGTTGCTGGCCCATGGGCCACATTTGGGGTAGAGAGGCTGAATGCTGCAACTCTGCCTTAGGATGATTTTATGAATATAGCTGAGCTTATAGAGATGATCCCTAAATATTGCTATTCACATTGTAAAATTCTACTAAGGCTACTTTTTTTAATAATTATATTTATTTTTTCAAACTATGTTTGCTTTCTTTTCTAGTTGTAGTCCCCATAGAATTCCCACCACCAATTACCCGTGCACTTTCATCATAGCCCCTGTGCTCTTCCCATCCCTGCCTTAATCCCAGTCCCTCCCTCTTCCCTGCAGAATGTCTCTGTTTTGTAGTTGTCTGTTTGTATTGTTTTGTTGTTTTTTTGTTGTTGTTGAATTTTTTTTCCTGATCCCCTATATTCCTCCTATAAGTGAGACCATCTGGTGTTCTTCTTTTTCTTCTGACATTTCACTAAGCATAATCAAAGGTCACTTTTTGATAAAGAAATCTCAGATAGTCACTAAAGATTGGGTAAGTGAGCATCAGTCAAGCTAGAGTGGGGTGGCTGAGGCAGAGGCAAACAGTGGGCATGATTTTGGAGAACAGTAGATGAGATGTGCTGATAGTTGGGTACGAGGTGTGAGAAGGAGGCATCAAGACTGATGGCAAAAGTTCTGTCTTGCTCAGCTATTGCATGGAATTCCTGTTTACTGAGCAGGGACAGCTAGGGAGGCACTGGTTTGGGGAGAGGGGGTGGGGGTGTAGTCCAGAGTCAAGTGGGCTGACTTGAAGATGCTCATTCCACATTCAGATGACTGTGTCCAGTAGCCTATAGGTGTCTGGAGGTAGCAAAGAAGCAGAATGCTGGAGATGAAGTTTCGGACTATATTGAATGGATAGTATTTACGTCATTACATTTATTCTCTTGTCCAAAGATCATGATACCTTGGTGTTTTTATTATGTTCATTTCAGGGATGAAGCAATTGGGCAGAAAGAGGCTAGGTCACTGCTTCAAGGTCATATGATCACTAATGGACGTCTGGCTCTCTGTCTCCAGAGCAAGGAGGGGCCAAGGACCAGTCATGTCCAGTGAAGTTAGTGATGATGAGGACACTGGAAATGTTGGTGGAAGGAAATAGGCAGGAGTCAGACTGAGGGACACCATGGCCACCCAGACTCAAAGTATTAAAATGCATGCTTAGTTTATCTACCAGTCTCTGCAGAGTTCATTTCTCAGCTGCTGAAGAACTCCTGGGTTGGGACCAAATTCACTTGCAGGGTCTGCAAGGCTGGAGATGTGGGCTGGGCTGGGCTGGTTCTGCCTTGTTACTGCCGCACTGTGAGGCCCCCTAGAGCCAGCACTCTCTAGCCAGTCTCTCTACTGGCCCTGCATTACACAGTGGCCAGTGAATGTGCGCATTCATCTCAAAGCCCAGCTTTCCCACGTGAGGCTGAAGGGTCTACCTGGGCAACACACTGTAGCAGCCGTGTGTGGGCTTGTCAAGGGGGATCTGGTGAACTCTGAGTTTTCTTTAGGAAGCAGAGTCCCGGGGGAGGCTGACACATGCTGTCTGGTGGGACTCAGATGGGGGACGCAGTCCTCACTAGAGAAGAGACATAAATGAATTCCTGGAGCGAAGGGGGGAGGAAGTGACACTTCATGAGACAGCTGTTGACAAGCAGCTACGGGGTATTGAATGCAGAACTTCTGCTTCCATTCTGGGAAAGGCAGGGCCAAGCTGTCAAGTGGAAAATCTACCCGAGGCGGCACCTCCGGTGTTTCCCAACAGAACCCGCAGGGGTAACTTCTGGTTTGAGGATTGATTCAGCCCAGAAGAATGACACAGTCACAATATGACCTTGCCGGATGATGAGTGACCTGAAGACAGTTTTATGACCTTTGTACTTTTGCTGTTGATAGTAGATGCTTCCTAAGTATTTTTTGATTAAGTGAGTGCTGATTAAGTCCTTGTTGATGTCAGAGGCTCGGCAAGATGCATCTTCTATTTAGGGCTCGTTATGTCTCCTCAATGTCTAGGGTAAGAGGCAATTCTTTCTCAAAGTTAGCCAGAAGTAGGGACGTCCCTGGTGGCACAAGGGGTTAAGTCTCAGCACCATGAAGCTCTTCACAGCCACTGCAGCATGAATTCAATGCCCAGCCAGGGAGGTGACTCACATGGTGCAGCAGACCTTTCCTTCCTCCCTGCTGCTCCCCTCAGCAGTGTGTTTCAGTCAGTCCATCAGTTTTGCTCTCCACTCTGTCTCTGGTGAATCCTCTCACCCCCCACCTCTGGCCTATACCCCAGCTCTTGTATGCATAAACAAAGAAACCTTTACAAAAAAAAAGTTTGCCAGAAGCAGTATATAGTTAGCATTTAACAGATATTATAGAAATGATCACAATAAGGGATAAAGGTATTAGAAAGTTGTATTAATAAAAAAATACTTGGCTAGATTGTGCATATTAATTTTTGAGACTCAGAGATTAATTATCTCTGCCTGGAAGGAGCCAAGTGGGAGCCCCACACCCTCCCAGGGCATTACAACCCACATGGCTTCAGATGTAGTCTGGAGTAGCTTCTCTGTGGTATGGTTTGCTAATATAATGTAGGTCAGTGGTGTGTGTGTGTGTAAGTGAATCCATAAGGTATGAGAACTCAGGAGACACAACTCAGGGAATGTGATACGCAAGCCACAAAGCCAGTCCTGATGCCTAGTTTTCTTCCAGAATGTTGAGCGTGTAGCCAGATTGAATTCCAGAGCTAGCAGAGAAAGAGGAGCTTCAGATGGCCTTCCCTGCCCACTCACCTGGAAGGCCAGTGACCAGCATGGTTTGCATTTGTGCTGGGCAATGACCGCTTTCCCACTCCCTCACTCACCACTGTTGCTGCGTTTCCGTAGGTCGTACCCGCCTCCTGGCCCGTCTGTTTCTTCAGGAACCTCCACAAGATCTGATGTCTTAGGGAAAAGAGAGGAGAGCGTGGGGTGAGCAGTGTCCTTTCAGGGGAGTAACTGAAGGGAGATGTGGATGTCAGCAGAACTGAGGTGGCATTTGCATGGCACTGGGAAGAATCCAGTCTTTTCTGTCTGGTCTGTTTGGCTAACCTCAGAGAGGCCGTGTGTTCTCTCCCGGGCACTGGCCCGCTCCCCCAGAAGTCTGTGGCGGCTCGGGACTTGGAACAAGACAGATGCTCAGTGAGTGTTGAATGCATGCCTAGACGCACAGATCACAGGGAGGCTTCTTTCCAGAAGAAACATTAGAGAGCACTCGGAATTCCTGCCTAGTCACCTAACATTTTCAATAAAATAGCAGCTCTTTCTGTAGGTGACTTTTAAATATGAGCCACAGAACAAGATGCACTGTTGAGAGATGTGTGACTTGAATGTGTTCCTATTGCTGCAAAAATCAATTGTCTTTGTCACGCTTATTCTACCTTTTAATATTTAACTAAGAGTCATAGCCAAGTTAGAGAAATAACCACTCTCGAAACAGCTTGCCATGAATCATGTGCTGTTTCTAAGCACTTTATAGGTGTCATCGCTTTTCTTCTTCACAACAACCTGAAGTCCAGAGAGAACAGCTACGCTACTCTAGTCCCACAGTGGGTGGTAGAGCTGGGGCTCCCCTCCCCGATGCTGTCTCATGTTGGCAGCACTGTGCTATTTTTAGGGGTCTGGAAGGGGCTCACAGGGGTGGTGAGGGCCTCTGAGCATCACATGGGCAGCTTCAGAGTGGCCTGGATGGAAATGTTGACATCCCGGAAACCAGGCCTCAGCCCCAGCTGGTGGTTAAACATTTACCAGTTCACCATTGATTTCAAAAAGCCTCTTTCAAAGGACCAGATGCTTCCATCCGCTGGCTCCAGTCTCTGGAATTTGGGGGGACTCCGGGGAAAGTCAAATTTTTCAAACAATTAATTTGTAGCTTATCTGAGAGAAATAAATTAGCTTTCTTGACTCTCCTGGCCAGCTCCAGAGCACCTTAGCACCATCCTCCAAGGACTGATTTTAGTTACAAACAATTTAGCTTTAAGATATTTTTCAGTTTTTCTTACTTTCAGGGCAGATCAGAAATTTAAAAAAAAAAAATGACTCTAAGTCACTGCTTCTTTCAAGCTCGCTCTTTCTGAACAAAAGTTGCTATTATTATGTTAATTTAATTTTGTGAAATTGAAGAATATTCATAAACTAGCCAACCAACTCCCAGAAAATTTTTTTGAATTTGGATTTGCTAACCTCCCCAAAGCAAGTCTTCCATGTTCTAGAAGAGCTGAAAGCACATTAAAGGAAAAAAAAAAATGATTTAGAAATAGCGCAGCCATTTCCTGACAATGTAAAGCAAATGTGTTTGCAGCTCTGAGACAAAATCAACCTGTGGGACAGAGCTTTGCTGTGGGGGGAGATGTAGCTTTTGCTTTAGGACATAATGATACTGAAGAATGACACGTAGCCAGAGTTAGGTCATTACCACCTGACCCTCCAGGAAGGGAGCAAAATCATTTTCCAACACGAATTGTTTCTATTTTCCTCAAGTTGGACACTGGGGAAAGAGTGAAGTGACAGATACTTAAGTGCAACTTGATTTGCCTTTATCTTCCTGCAGCTCTCAGAACAATGTCTTCAGAGAGCAAAATTTCAAGAGTCCAAGAAATACTGATGGGACCAGTGTTAGGAAGTATAGACTGAAGAATGCACACCTTATTGACATCAAAACACTATGCTTTTTCAGCCCTAAAACCAGTTGGTAGGGTCCCAACTTTGCTAGAAGCAAAGCTGTTTTAGACATGAAAACAAACTGGGCATCCTTAAATTGTCTGATGGTCTTGCTGCTTCTTAGCACCAGTCAAAAATGTGGAGGCCAAAACATTCATTGTCCACAGTGGGAGATTTCTGAGTGTGTCCTGTTGTGAGTTCAGAGCGCTCCATACAGAGGAACAGCCACTGAGTGAGATACAGACAGGTCAGGGCCATGTCCCGGAAGCCTCCTCTGTGCTCTTGCCTTTCTGAGCTAACTTCCACCGCCTTTCCACCAATGATGGTGTCAGACAGGCACGGGAGATGCCTGTGTTGGGTCGGGAGTAAGGATCTCTTGGATCTCAGAAGAGAGGTGAGAAACGTCCATTCAGTATACAGGCCAATGAGGACAAAATTCTCTCTGTGTTTGTGTTTTTCTTTTGGATTTCTGGGTGCCTTCCACAAAATGCCTTGGGTAGTAGGCCAGAGATGCATAAAACAGTCATTTTATATCAGGTACAACGTAGGAGAAGTGCTTGGAGATTGAGTGTCCCATGGAAAGAGACCCGTCTAAATCACAGCTCAAGTGCCTCTAGGGAGGGGAGTTTTTGTGTGAATCCAAAGGGTGTATCTTGTCTTAGAGAGAAAGGATTGGAGAAAATGTGAGAAAATGGATGTAGTCGGAGGGATTAACTGGCCATAGCTGGGTCTTCCCTGCTGTAAGGAACCTTCTCTCTGTTAACTGACTGATCTTGGTGGGAAGATGAGGGACACAGTGTATGGGGGAAGAGTTAAGGAGCAGGAGACCAACAGCACAGACTCTGAGGAGGAAAGGAAGTGGTCCCTGAGTGTTGGCAACAGAAAATTAAGCTTTAGTGGCCCAAAGAGTTGGATTTTCCCCTTGGGAGCTGCCTGCCCTCACGATGGGGGAGCCCTTCAGGTCCCAGTGGCTGAGAACTGCCCTGTCCAAAAACAAGGGTGGGGGAGGAGGACAATTACAGAGGTTCCGTGAGGTGAATCAGAGCCACTGCCAGAGCTGCCCTTCTTTGTTCTCTGCGCCAGGGAGGTGCCGAAGCGGAGGGTCTCATAGACAGGGTCCACCTTATTGCCACAGGCTGCAACAGAAGAGAAAGCTCATCTGAGAGAGAAGTTTCCTCAACTCCTGTCAGGAATGCAGCCAAACACCCATCAAGCTTCTGGTCAACAGACCCTGAGAAACAGGTTCTGCACAGAAGTCCATGAACCCCAGGGAAATAGAGCTTTGTGTGGTCACACTGTCTTTACAGATGTGTCCCCCATACACACACTCATTTGCGAGGTACCCAAAAGGACCCCAGCACTTAAGCCAGAAGTCAGTGCTCCCAAATGCTTCCTGATTGATTCATTTTCCTCTTTTGTCAACCAGCTCTGGGAATCCAAGGCCAGGGCTCTACCCAGACCAGCTTTCCTTCCTCCAGTATGAGGTAAGAACCTGCTCACTAAGTTATGAAACCTGGAGGCAAAGCATTTGCAGGAGGAGTAAGTGTTTTTGAAAAAAACATCTGACATTATCAGGCCTCATGAACTTCCAATTAAAAGCTTTCTGGTTTATAAATTTCTAGTTTAAAACTGGCCTTCCCCAAAGGCAAAAAATAGATGTAGAAATTTTCAGAGAGAAAAAGAGAAAAAAAACAGAAGTAAGCTGAAAGGTATTGTCAAAGAATAAATTCAAGTCAGAAATATCTGTGATAGTATTTTTTTGGTCCTCATTAAAAAATAACTGATATTCACAGAGTTCCTGCCAAACATAGGTCTATAATTCATATTGACTTCGACAGCAATTATGAGAAGCAGTCACTGCTGGTCTCATTTTATAGGATCTGACAGGTCAAGTTAACACGTTCAGACACACAGTTGGTCGATGGGAAACCTGGGCTTTGATCCAGGCCTGTAGAATGTCATACTCCAAGCTCTTCCACTCTACCAAGCTGCTGATGGGTGGTTTGATGTCAGCAGCCTTTGGAAGCTGGGTGTTTTTCAAGCTTCATCAGGAAGATGATGAAAAACCCCTGGAGAATTTGATCTAGCTTATATTTCCCTTCCAGTAAAACAGACAAATAATCATAATCAAGCAGCTAGCATAAAGTTGCTTAAATGCACCCCACTGATTTTGCAGCCCTGGGTAAACAGTCACCACTAATGCTGATATTTCTGTTCAAATCCTTCTCAACTCATTGATGTCCCAACTCACCAATGGGCATAACTTCTTTAATGCATCCAAACTGTTCATGAATGAGCAAGGGGGAGCTGTAGTAACGCCGAAACCCTTTTGGCTGGAGAGAGAATTAGAAAAGAGCTTAATGTCACTGATGTGTCACTGATGTGTTGGAGAAAACCACAGGAGAGGTCTGCAAATGAAACCCACTGCTTTTTCCAGAGATACTTCCCTGTCTCCTTTTTAATATGCTAACATGTCCCATAATTTTATCCCTTTTCTGTCCTGCTTCTCCTCCTTCTGCAGACCACAGTAACCTCCCATATGTCAGTGATCTTCATTACCTCCCAGGACTATCTCTCAGAACTGCCATGCATTATTTCATCACAATTTAATATGGTGGCTTATTAAAATCATGACAGGCCTGGCCAGGGGAAAACGGACCTCAGAGGCAGGCCTAAAGACGCTTGTATTTCTGATGAGCTCTATTCCAGAATCATTTGCTCTGTTTGCTCTGTTCTGTTTTTCTGACCTCTCATTCATGGTCTTTGCTCTGACTTGTGGGAATCAGCCTTGGGACAGAATACGTAAGTCAGAGGCTTGAGAGAATGGGACATGACATTGTCAATCAGAGCAAGGAGATGAATTCTCTATGAAACCCCACTTACTAGTATCCACTATTGGAAGGGAACTTAATAACCTAGCCCCTGCTAGAATTCCAGAATCCATTTCAGTGTTCCAGCAGATGCTATCCTCTCTTGAATGCTGACAGTGATGGGTGGGAGAAGGAACTCTCCCTAATCCTGGAGGCAGGTCTTTGGCGACATCTCTGCTAGGTTTGTACCTAACAAAGACCTACTAGGTCTTGTTCCTGGAACCACAGAGTGGATAGAACCCCTCTTTTATATGAAATATCTTCAGTTTTTTGAAGACAGCTGTTATGCCCTAACTATCTCCATGGTAGAAATCTTTGCTCCTATCCAAACTACAAGTCTTTTGCAGTCTTGGTTTCAACTACCCTCAAACATGCTCTGGGTTGCTTTTCATCAAGGTGTGATACCAATAATGAAACTCACGCTCCTGATATGGTATGACCAACACAGAAGGGGCAAGAGCCACCCCATTTTCTTGCTTTGACCACCATGATCTGTTAAGGTGTTGTAGATTTTTATTATTTCCTTCGCCTTTGGAGAGTGCTACCCACTGAAACTGCCAACCAATTTAGCATTACGGTGACCAACTGCTGTAGTTTTCCTGGAGCTGAGGGGGTTTCTGGGATGCTTGACTTTCTCTTTTAAAGCACAGACAGTTCCCTGTATAGAGGACTTCCACTGTAAAACTGAGAAAGCTGAACCTAGGAGCAGTCGGTCATCCTAATAAGGACACTGTCGTTTTCACACACGGGACACTCATCTCTTAGATTGACAAAGCTTCTCCTCTGGTCCATCATATTGTTGACTAGAAAGTCAAGTTGACTGGCCAGGGATTCCAGGACTACCTTCCTGGAGTCCAGTTCTCAGGATGCTGTAGGGAAGGAGATTTGACGGAGTTATCCCATCTGAGCAAGCAAATACCTGTGCAGGGGCTCTGGGGCCTCTCCTGGAATCAGGCCTTACCAGTTTGCCCATGCACCGCTGGGGTGGCAGGCCATCTATGCACTTGTGGTGGATGCTCATCTTACAGGCTTTGCAGCGCAGTCCATGCTTAGCAGTTGTTCCTGACAGACACACAGTAAGTTCTGGTTAATATAAAACCTATCATTTCCTAGTGACCAGTATGAAATCACTGAAAATGTAGTTATTTCCATAGTTGAGGTCATTCTTTTCTATGACTTTTGCATGATATTTTCAAAATGGACAAAATGGTATAGTAGATTCCCACACACATTCTCATATTTTCTACCAGTGAGCTCTGGTTTCCCTCACTCTTATTCATTTCTCTAAGAAAAACCTCAGCCTTCTTTACTTTCTTTGTTCTCTACCCTCAAGGCAGTAAATTATTTCTTTGTTCTTCATGTCCTGCCTGTTCTGTGTATCTCTTTGGTATGTCTTACTGAGTGCAAGTCCTGAATTTTGCTCATTGTTATCTGAATTGTAATCACAGACTTAACTGTTGAAAAAGCTCTCAGGGGAGTGACCACTAAAGAGGAGACAGCACAGTGTGTGTGTGAGTAGGGATGATGAAGGGTGCAAAGTGGGAGAGAAGGAGCCCATCAGAAACTAGTCCTTGCTGGAGAAAGAGGATGAGCAGATGAAACAGCAATGGAACCATTGCTGCAGTGAGTCCTTGGCTGCCCGCACTGGCTACCATAATGCAGTGAGAAAGAAAGCAGAGGATAAAAAGGGGAAGAAGGCGATGGGAGGGGGAGGTTGGTGGTGCAATTGTGTTGCTGCACCAGGGCCCAAGGCAGCACCATGGAGAAGGCGCTGGGAGGAGAGTGGTGTGGGTAGCTTTAAGATTAATCATTTTACAAAGATGGTTTTGTGAAATGGAGAAAATATTAAAATAGAACATTTTCTGTCTCCATTTAGTTGAGGACAAGATGTAGGACCAATGATGCTGTCACATAACAAGGTGTGTTCCCAAGAAGCCCTATAAAATGAGGGGTCAACATGGATCTTAGAGCTTTTGGATTACCAAGTATGTCAATCATTTTAAAAGAGGGACAGAGGTGGGAGATTAGAGAGAGGATTTCTTTTATTTTATTTATTTATTTATTTTTTTCGATTTTATTTTTTTAACTTTATTTAATTATATTTGACATCATTTAAAGTCCTCAGGGGATTCCCACCACCATTTCACCTGTGCACTGTCACCTCAGTTCCTTGTGCTCCTTCTGCCCTCATCCTGGTCTCTACCCCCCACCCCGAAGATTCCTTTGGTTTGTCTTTGACCTTTTGTTCTTGTGTTTTTTTTTGTTTTTTGTTTTTGATTTTAATTGTTCTTTTTCATGAGCCATCTTTTTTTTTTTTTTGTTCCTTTACATTCCTCCTAAAAGTGAAGCCATCCAATATTTTTCTCTTGCCTTCTGACTTGTTTCACCAAGTATAATTCCTTTTAGCTCCATCCATGTTTCTATAAATGGCCCTAGTTTCTCATTTTTGATTGCTGAATAGTATTCCATTGTGTATATATATATATTTATTATATTTAATTGCATTTGACATCGTGTTTTCCCCAGGGGGTTCCCACCACCATTTCACCCGTGCACCGTCACCTCAGTCCCTTGTGCTCTTTACATCTCATCACCGTCTTTGCCCTCCCCTCC
>JAGFMF010011466.1:4085277-4111521 GCA_019455555.1 Galemys pyrenaicus | reverse complement strand
GATGGTGCACTGGTGAGATGGTGATGGGGAATACATGGGGATTACAATTAATGGCAAGTATATGTAAATTTTAAAATATTTTAATAAAAAAAAATGAAGTTAGAAACTTCATTAAATTAGCTCCTTGGAATGGTCCTTGATGTGTGAAGATATTGGGAAAACCTGGGTCAACTCATAACATAAGCTTTCTATTCATCCCTGGGATTTGAAATTCTGTGATAAATCTAGTATAGTTTTATTAGTTACAGTTGAAAATTGTTAAGGATATTAGTTGTGATATTCAAATGATGTTTGGAGTGGATCATTGCAAGCCCACATAAAACTGATTAACTGTCATACTGTGAACTATTTTATATGCATTTATATATCATTTATGACTACATATAGGTGAACTGTCTATAGAAAACCAAGTATTGAAGTCTTAAGTGAACATGGAAGTCTATACGTTGATGTTGAGAGAAAATCTTAAAGGATTTTTCTCAATATAGGTGGCTGAATTGACTACATTGGGTGACAAGCTCCTTTCTTTATTTTAAAATGAGTTTGATGTCATACATCCATAAAATAACAAACCAGACTAATTTTGATAAGATTTTGCCCTCATGACATTGCTTAATCCTTAACCAATTCATATTATATCAAAGTTAAAAATAATACAGGATAGAACAATGGTTTATAGTTGAGGTCACTTACCTATAGAAATAATATGGAGAGTGAGTAAAAATATACTTGTATAAGAAAAGATATACAATCATAAGATAATATTTAAATCAGCAATGAACAATGATTTATAATTATTACTAATTATTAGTTTGCTACCAAATTTGTACAATCCTAGAATTACTTACAATTTATTTTGATTAACATTAATGTAAATTAGATGATAAAAGGCTGTTTACTTTAAAACTTTAAAAATTCTAGAATTGTAAATATTTCTTGGAATACATACACTATCTATAAATGACTCAATGTTAAATACAGGTAAGACTTTTCAAACTCTATTTTTATTGGCTTAGCTATCAGACTACTCTCAACCTCCACCTGAACAGGCCGGGTCTGGGACTCCTGCATCAAAAGAGGCAGAACCTAGAGAGTGTGAAAGCCCAAGTCACAGAAAGGATTCAGGGCCAGAAAGACGAAAGGCAAAAGCAAAAGCAAAATTTTTCAGTGTGTGGGCAGACCAGAGTCATTTAAGGGTTAGAAGCTATGCAAACAATAGTAAGGATTACAGAGTTTTTAAACTAAAGGCTGTGATAAAACCTCTGCTGGATAATAAACTCAGGCATTATAATACAGCTAGCATTATACCCAAGCCTTTTACCCTTGGATATTCACCAATATAAGGAATAAAGCAGAATTATGGAGGAATCAGTAAAGAAGCCCTCCATGATAGGACCCCTGCCTACTTTCCTTGCCTTATGTTCACCTTGCACTAGCTTGCTGTTTCCTTAGGTTTCCAGGCCCTTTGTGGGACCTGGCAAAGGTTGGTTGAGTCATACCTGAGGCAGGTTGCAAGCACTGCCTCCTCTGCCTTTCTCAGTCATCTTCTTGAAGCCATTTAAAATCTTTTTCAAAGCTCCCTGTACATACACCCTCCCTTCCTTTCACAATGTCAGGACCTGCTGCTCTCTTCTGTTCTCACATTATTCCCAGAAGACCTTTCCCAATAGGCCTTTGAGAGGCATGGTGGTTTATTCAACTCGCAACCTGTACAGCTTGGAAAGTCCTCAACACAAAGAATGTAAGTGTCTGTGGAGTGATGAGCCCACACAAACCTGGCCTGGAGAAGTGCAAAGGGTGTTGGGTGTCTATTCCTAAGGCCGTGGAAAGAGCTAGTTTTCTTCTTGTGCCTTCTGACTCTTGGAGTCTTGTATGACAAGTGGGTCCTAGCCTGCCCGCCAATCTTTGCTATATGGGCCTCCACTTAACAGGTCTTTCTCCTCATACCAGTGTTCCAGTGTGACTGCATCCTTGTCTAGTGGGACCAGAACTCTTCAGATTTCTGAGTGACCCTATAGCTAGGCTAGATATTATCCCAAGAATGTCTGCCCATCCTAGGAAGCCACAGAATAGCTGGTTCTGGGAATCACTCCCACAGTCTCTATTTCCTCATACCCTTCTTAAAGCAGATGTTTACATCTGGACCAGAATCAAGTTCACTGTGCCCCTTAACTATTGTGATTTTGTTTGTGGATTCCTCACAGTCAATAGATTACACTGGCCTCTGCTTCCTCCTCCTTATGAGTTCCCATCATGTCTCTCCAGATGAGCTACTACAGCTTCTGTTTATTCTTAGTTACACACTGACAGATGCCTTAGATTTTCATTATTGCATTTACCTCATATGTATAACTGAGAAGTGCCTGCCACACAATACCTAAACATACCTAATTATAGGAATGCGTAAGAATAACATTTATCCATGGCTTCATGTACTGATGAAAAAAAAAAAAAAACCATCTGACTTCATATATATAAATGATGACCTGAATGATTACATGTGGAATTTGATTTCTGGGAAAGGAATGCATAAATTCTATATCTTCAATCCCTTTTTAAAAACCTGTGGCTTTAAAACCTAAGCAATCAAAATAATTTACAGAAGTCAATGACATTCCATAATGTAATTAAAAATAATACATACAGAGCACAGAATGTATTTCCATCACTTTTATATGCTTCTTTCCTTTGATGCCAAGTAATGATGTGGAGACAATTTCTAAGATTCTGAAGCCACATGAAGTCAGCCAAACTAAATGTCATTACAGGATGATTTTGCCCCTTTATGTGAATAAAGAATGATTTTAAAGAAAAACAAATGGAAGGAAAAATGAGTAGAACTAATATTGAAAGAGATTATCAGTGGATATACAAACACTCAGATACCCACACAAACACACTGAAGAAGTCAGAAACTTGAACCCATACCCTGATTCTACGGGAAGGAAGGGAAGCAGAAATGAATTAAAAATTACTGGGCTCTTATATACCATATTGTGACATTTCCTGGATGTCCTTCATTTATTAATAAATGTTACCTGTTATATGCAAAACATTATTTTAACTGGAGGGGGAAGAGTAACTGATTACTGAAAAAGAATGTGCGAATGTTGAGTAGGGGTAAGGATGTAACCTGCTAAGCTGTCGGAGTTCAATACTGGGATGTTTCTTCCCCTGTTTGTTTTTCTATGGTCATGTGAGGTGGGAACTTTTGTTCCATTCATTTTACAAATAGTGAATTGAGGTCTAGGGATGTATGCAGGTAGTGAAGACAGGGAAGGACTGGGGTCCAGGTCTTCACAACTGGAAGCCAGCTCTCTTTTCTTCTCCCCCTTGCTGTCTGCCAGCCATTGGTACACTGGCAAGTCTCTACTCCAACGTGGTTTAGATTTAGTCCAATAAATTGAATGGTTAAAATTAGAAGGACATTCTACTTTGGCTGTCTATGATCATGATAATGTAGAAGTAGAGGTATGTACTCACAGTCAATGAAGATGGGGTTGGAGAGTTGTGAAGGAGCAAGGAATTTCTTTTTTTAATTATTATTAGTTATATTTGACATCATTTGTAGTCCCCAGGGGGTACCCACCACCATTTCATCGGTGCACCATCACCTCAGTCCCTTGTGCACCCTCTGCCCTCATCCCCATATTTGCCCTCCCCCCTTCTCCTCCCCTCCATGGTCCCTTTGGTTTATCCGGCTTTTTGGTCTTGTTGAGTTTTTTTGTTTGCTTTTGGTTATAATTGCCCAGTTCCTTGAGCTTATTCTTTGTTGTTGTTGTTCTTTCGTATTCCTCCTAATAGTGAAGCCATCCAATATTTTTCTCTTGCCTTCTGACTTGTTTCATTGAGTATAATTCCTTCTAGTTCTATCCATGTTTCTATAAATGCCCCTAGTTTCTCATTTCTGATTGCTGAATAATATTCCATCGTGTATATGTACCACATCTTCTTGATCCAGTCCTCTACTTTTGGGCTTTTGGGTTGTTTCCAGGTCTTAGCAATTACAAATAGTGCTGCGATAAACATAGGAGTACAGGTGAGGAGCAAGGAATTTCTAAGCTTCAAATGTTTTCCTAAAAAAACCCTGGGTCTGTGACTGTTCCCATACCCTCTTTGGAAGATGCATCCTGATCATTTTTGTGGTGTGGTACACATGGGTTTTCATACTTGACAACGTGAACAGGAATTTCTAGGAGGAGCCCACCACTGTGGAGATACAGGTGACACAGCAGACACGTGTAAGGGATTATAGGCTCTGTTGCTCTGGCATCCTGGGCAGGCCTTTAAAAACTTGCAGATAGAAAGTGTGGGAAGTGGGGAACCTTCCCACTGTAGTCTCTGTTGCCAAGCCCTCCACGCTGGCGATTACTCACACGATCAATAATGCATTAGCAGTCAAGGCAGCAAGTGCATTAGCCAACATAAGCATACACTGCTGTTTCTATTTTTGATATGTACTTATTCAGGGACTTTTTTGTTGTTTTGAAAGTGACATTGATGTCATAAATGACTTTAACAAAATCAGTGTTCTCACATTGGTTGGTTCTTTTACAAGGGAGAGTAGAGCCAGCATAGATAAGTACAAATAAAATAGATAGGTATGAATATGAAAGTATAGAAGCAGGACAGTTGTTTTATAACTTATTAAAACTTTCATGTATATACTGTATTATATTTGTATATTTGTGTCTGGATATATCTGTATGAAAGTGCATATATCCCATAAAGACACTATGACAGGGTAGAAAAAGTTGACGCTGGGGCATCAAAAGGTTCAGACATGAGTCCTTAGCTCTGAGACCTTGGACAAGGCACTTGACCTTGGAGCCTGAGTCTTCCCATCTGAGAAAGGGTGTCCTGAGCACAAAGTGGGAAAACCAAGGGGCTCTTTCTTTGCTAAGTATAACTCAACATGCAAAATGTATGGCAATATGGCCAGGCAGTGCATAATCTGCAGCTCTGAACAGTGACTTTCCCTGAAGTTAAGAGTTCCAGATTTTTTTATGCTGATCTGGACATTCCAAACTGAGGGGTGGATGAGGCATAACACAGAGCTTAGTCTGCTTTTATTATTTTACTCTCGTGTGTACCACGCTCAGGTCCCTCTCTTGCTTCTTAATTTACAAACAAGTAAGTTTCTTTTTGGTCATAAGTATGGCATACAACATGAAAGGAATGCATCATTTCTAGAATTCAATTCTTAGTCTTTGATTTAATTAACATTTAAAATTTACATATAATAATGTATAAAGATTACATGTTATTCATGTATTAATGTAATGAGTTAACTGTTTAAGGACCGCTAACAACCTGAGGCAAGCCAAACTGCTGAAAGGTTTGAGTCATGGCCAAATAAAGAGAAGGAGAAGTATTTTTTGAAACATGGGTTAAACATCAATGTGTATGAAATTAATCCTTCAGATTGTGAGAAATACAGGTGTACCTTACATCATTGTGCTTCACAGGTATTGTAATCTTCTTTTTAAAGGTTTCTTTATGCATACAAAAGCTGGGGTACAGGCCAGAGTCGTGGGAGGTGAGAAGATTCACCAGAGACAGAGTGGGGAGCAGAACATGTAGACTGACTGAAACACACTGCTGAGGGGAGCAGTGGGCATGGCAGGAGAGGTCTGCTACGCCATGTGGGTTCCCCTCCCTGGCTGGCATCAGGGATCAAACTCCCGCTACGGTGGCTGCAGTGTGTTGCTTCATAGTGTATTGCTTAACCCACTGCGCCACCATGGAGTCCCCAGGTATTGTAATTTTTATGAATTGAAAGTTTGTGGTAAAAATATTACAACTTGCTGAAGGCTCAGATGGTGGTTAGCATTTTTTAGCAATGACGTATCTTTAAATTAGGTATGTTCTATTTTTTAGACAATACTGTTGCTCAGTGAATAGATGATAGTATAGTGTAAACATAGCTTTTATAGACACTGGGAAGTAAAACAAAATTCATGTGGCTCCATTTATGGTGACATTCACTCTCTTGCTGTAGTCTGAAATGAAACTTGCACTATCTCCGAGGTGGGCCTGAATGTTTAGAGGCCCAGCTGGGCTAGAGTGGTTCTCCACTTTGACTGTATCGAAGGGCTAAGCTGACAAAGGTCCAAGAATGGGAGAGAATATTTACAAAAGCACACACAAAGCAAAACAGAAAGGAGTGTGCATGCCGTATCATGGGAACCATAGAAAATGGGCGCCTGAGACACTGAGCTTCACATTCTGTTCAGACTGGCCTTCGGGATGCTCCAGCAAGCATGGTGGACAGGCTGTCAGAAATGAGGATGTCAGGTCTAGCGACACTGGGGGTGACTCCCTTGCCTTCATTTGCCACTTTGATTTTAGGGAAATGGGGGATAAAGAAGAGGTAGAAGATTGGAGAGGACCGGGTTGCTTAGCCTTCTCTGGAGGTTACCATGAAGGAAGGAGAGGGGAACAGAATTTGGCTCTGGGGCCAGTCGCTCCACATCCAGCATGCCACCGGCAGTCTTTTTATGACATTCATGCAGCATTAGATATGCTATCTTGTCATCTGGTTTAGTATTTTTAAAATGCAGCTTTATAGGCTACTCAAGCTAAGACATGATTACCAGAACAAGGCAGAGAGGTTCCAACTCCTTTGAAAAACACCTACGTTCAAAGAGCCTGGAGATTTTGACAGCAGAGTGGACGATCTCTCAGAAGATGCCACAACTAAAAGAGCAAGATAGTAAAACTTTAGGCTCTTTGCGCCTCATTCACTCTGGTCAACTGTACATTGGCTACCTAGTTATTTAAGCACACCAGGCCTGCTCCTACGTTAGGTTTTGCTCTAGTTGTTCCCTTCACTTGGATTGCTCTTTCCACAGAGTTCTCTCACCTTATCGGAGCCTTGCTCACATCTCATCTCTCAACATCACTTACTCTTAGCACCTCAAGTGAAACCGCAACCTACCCTTTGCCTCTGTACTGATTTTCTTTCTTTCTGCTTCCATTGTTTGTATTTCCCTGTCAATTATCACAGAAAATCCATCCATCCATCTTTCCATCCATCCATCCATCCATCCATCCATCCATCCATCCATCCATCCATCCATCCATCCATGCCACACGCGCAAAGATCTTTACTTACTCTGCTCATGGATGCAACCCCAAGTCCTTAGAATACGTGAATAATTTTGACTAAATCCCTACTTGAGTTTGAGAGAAGATAAGGATGACGGATGTCACTAATACTCAGCAAGCTATTATTAAATAAGAAAAGAAAAATATGTGTTGAAATAAAGCCAATTTTCTCCAAATAGTTCTGCAAATTTACCAGAATTCCAGTTCAAATCTCACTGGGAGTTGGGTGGGGGACTTCACAAAATGATTCTAAAATTAATCTTGAGAGAAATGCTTGAGAATAACAAAATATTTTTGCAAAAGAGTATATTACAAACCAGAATAAAATTAAACCATGAAGTTATTGGTTCTAGGCAATTAAAATAACCAATAAAGTGAATTGAACACCTAAAAATATGCTTAAGTAACTTTAAGATTTTATGGCAACATGGATGGAACTGGAGGGGATTATGCTAAGCAAGATAAGTCAGGAGGAGAAAGACAAATACCAGATGGCTTCAGCTATATGTGGAATGTAGAGAAACAAAATATAAAGCCAAATAAGACCAAGCCAATAATAAGCCCTGTACATGTGACTGTAAAACTGAGGCTACCAGAAAGGGAGGGAGGGAGGGAGAAGAACACAGTGGGCTATAGTTGAGGGCATGGGTGTCCTGGTGGTGGGTGTGGTGTGGTAACATACATCTGAAGGGTGTGATCCTATACCTCAAATCATATAGTGCTGTAAATCAATGTTACCTTAATAAAAAAGTTAAAAGTATTTAATGTTTTATAAAAGCAACTTTCAAATCAGCAGTAAAAAAATGAATTATTCAACAAATTTTAGTGAATCATTTGTTAAGTTATTTTGGGGAAATGCCAGGTATATGATTTGTGGCATATTCTGAAGTAGTTTATATGAGTTAAAAAACTTATATACAAGTTGAAGCATATTAATTGAAGATAATAAATGTACTAGCTTATTTATTGTTGGGTAGGGGAGTTCTTTCTATGCATGATTTTTTATGAGAGAAAACAATATAACAAAATATTGATGAAAGAGTGATATAAGGTTGATGTACAGTTATCTTAATAGACATGTCTCTAAAGAAGACATTCAGATGGCCTCTATGCATGTGAAAAATATCACTTATCACCAGGGAAATACAGTCAAATCCATAATGAGGTACTATCTCACACACCCATGAGAATGGCCTTTAACAATAAAACCAGAAACAGTAAGTGTTTGCAAGGACTTGGAAACAAAGGAACTCTTGTATACTATTGGTGGGACTAAAACTGGTGCAGTATGGCTATACCTCAAGAAAGAAAAAAAAAAAAAAGGAAATAGCATATGATCCAGCAATAGCACTTCTAGGCACTTACCCAAAGAACATGAAAACACTGATATGCAAAGATTTACACCCTCCCGGGCTCACAGGCGCATTATACACAGAAGCAAAGTCATGGACCCAACCGACATACCATTTGACAGGCAGCTGGAGAAAGAAATGGTAGCTATATACTCATTGGAAGATCACTCAGCTATTTAAAAAAGATGAAATAGTCCCTTTGGGGCAAAATGGATGGATCTTGAGGTGACTGTACTAAGTGAAATAAGTCAGAAAGTTAAGAATGGTTTCATTCATTGGTGGAATATAAAATAACTAAAGAAAACAAACTGGCATAACACAACAGAACTAATTATTGGATTCTGTGGTTACCAGAAAGGATGGGAGAGGGAAAAGAGGAGGGTACCTGGAGGGGAGGAGGGGATAGGATGGGGAGGTGATGGGGTATTTGCACTGGGACTTTGGTGGAGAATGACTTAGTTGGTGCACCTATGGAGGAGTGAAGTTGCATCCCCAGATTAAATAGTTATGTCAACGTTTTGCAAATCAGTACAATTTGAAAAAATGGCAGACAATTACTAAAGGACTGGAAAACAAAAATAAAGAAGGTAACTGTCACGAATATATGTGGGGTAATAAGAAATTTTGCACATGGATCTGTGTGTGACATGTATCCCAAGCTTGAAAAACATGAGTAATTCTCTGATGTGGCAATTTCATTTTCAGAATTGGGTCCTAAGGGAATATGCTTGCAAATGTTTATCTATGAAAATACCCCAGTTTTGTAAATGAAATTAAAAATACCACAAAATAGGGTAATTAATGAAAATTTGGTATATACATAAAATACTTTGGCTTCTGATATAATTTTTTATCTAATAACAATTGACATAATGTTCACCACAGTGTTAATGTATTGAATTTAGGTTAACGCACAAAATGTTTAGAAATTCATTTAAAATGAGCATATATGTGCAGGTAAGAAAATTGGGCAATACATATACCAAGACCCTGATAATCTTTCCACTTGAATGGTGGACTTTTAAATGCTTTTTAGCTTTCCTTTGTTTATTTGTATTTTCTCATATTTATTAAGATCATATTTTCCTTTTTTCGTAAGAAATTAGGCACTTCTATTTTTGGAAGGAGAGAAGTCTAAAAATAAGATCATGTCGAGATGAAAGAAATACTATTGTTGGAATTTGGGGTTAGAATTGGGAGTCCAACAGTTTAGGAACTAATATGGCAGCTATTCCTTGGATCTGTAACCCTATCTAGGCCTTGGGTAGTGCAGAGAACACTGTCCTGGACCCCACCCCCAGGTCTAATTCACATGGCCTGACTCCCCTCTCTCACCTGGCCTGTGGGAGAGGACCAGCTGCAGAAGGTGCAACCCTGGTCTTTACCTGCCGATGCCAGTAGCAACCCCTCCTCCTGAGTTGTAACACCTTCAGACACCTCCAGTGTTATAAAATGTCCTACATTTTACCTGTATCCTAGCTAAAATACAGAAATTCCAGTTAAATTTTAATTTAGGTGATCGATTATCTTTTTATTATGTCTCAAATTCTGCTTGGGAAGAGTTGTGTTCCAAATATTGCCATTGGGAAACCTACGCTAAAAATTTATTGTTTTTGTGAAATTCAACTTTAACTGGGTATCTTGGCCATTTCTTTGCTAAGTATGGAAATCCTATCTTGGAGGCACAGTCATCCCCTGTTGTGAACCACAGATGAAGAACAGCAATTATTTTCAGTCCCTTTTTCTAGCTGAGGACACAGAGGCTTGGGAAGGGAATTCTTTGATGATATCAGAACCCAGCATCCTAATTACAAATTCCTCCTCCTCCCTGTGCACCGACAAACTACACATCTTTATTACTCAGTTGAAAACTGACAGGCTACTGGCATGAGGGTCACTTTATCTACTTTGGTTTTCCAAGAATTTGGAACTTCCCTATAATCTCTTGAAACACGAAATTTAAGTCATGATTCTGAAGTTAGTCACTATTCTATAAAAAACAAATGGAAAATTAAGGATGAGAGAAACTAAAAAATTTACTCAATTACTTAACCAGTAAGTGGTAGGGCTCTATTCCAAAAGCAGGCCAAACTAAATACACAGACTGACATTGTATCTCTGCTGGTGTCTTGTTTCTCCTTTTCCATCAACGAAGTTTGACTGAAACCTTTTAGATATATTTTTTTGGTTGCACCAAGATGCCAGATCTTGGTTCTATCACATTTGGAAATAAAAATTGAAAGGATAGATGGGTCCAGAGTTCATTCTATCCATCCATCCATCCATCCATCCATCCATCCATCCATCCATCCATCCATCCATCCATCCATCCATCCATCCATCCATCCATCTATCTATCTAAAGATTTATTTACTTATGCATACAAGAACTGGGGTACAGGCCAGAGGTGTGTGTGTGGGGGGTGAGAGGATCCACCAGAGACACAGCAGGCAACAGAACAGGCAGATCGACTGAAACACACTGCTGAGGGGAGCAGGAGGCATTGCAGGAGAGTTCTGCTGTGCCACGTGTGTCACCCCTAAGACTGGTGGCAGGGATTGAACTCGTGATACAGTGGCTGCGGTTTGCTTCATAGTGCGTTGCTCAACCCACTGCACCACCAGGGAGGCCCCTAGAGTTCTTTTTAAATACCATGTCTGACCAAAGCCAAGTAGTGTAGTTACCTGACTTGCCTTTTGAACATGGTGTGTCACAAGTGAGGAGTTTCCAGAACAGAGAGGTGGTGGTTGACCTGGGTGAATATATAGGTTATATCATCAATTCTGAGAAAATGAGTTGAGTCTGTCACACTTTTCTTCTAAAGACAATATGGTATATTTTGGTTCTGTGTGTACAATAAGAAAGTGTTTCTTAGAATGATGTCCTATAGTTCGATCCTCAAAAGCTTAACTCAAAAGCCATATTTTTAATGGAAGTCTCATTAATATCTTGCTTCTCAAGAAAACGACTATTTTCTTTCATGGTTTCCCTAGAATTTTGTGTGTTATTTCATTCATATATATTATGTGTTTGATCTACTATATTTATTAAATATCTGTAGAAAGAAAGGGACTTCTTTTTCACCATCCCTGAAGGTGTTCTAGATCACCTATTTTTGACTTCAGCGTGTAGTGGGTTATGAAGAGCTTTGAAATTAGAGCAAGACTGTCCTCAAACTTTAGATATCACTCAAGAGTTACATAGTTTTCTGTTAAAGGGGAAAAAAGAGAATATATTTTCCATCCCAGTTGAGTTCTAGTCATGGGACCTTGATTAAAAATAACTCATTCCAACTCTCTCCTACTCTGAATTCAAGTTAACAAGATGGTTTCCATGTTTTTCAGGAAACATGTGATGATCTGTGGGCCATCTTTCCCACCTATATTCTCTACTCCTTGCTATATTATATCTTTTCCATCCCCATCTTAGCTTAAAAAAATTAATGGCATTCATTGTTTATAAATTCCTCTGTTGATCTTTCCTATTTCGGTTCCTGACTACTAGTGGAAAAACTCTCCCTACTTCCCCCACTCCTCACCCGCACTGGGTTTTAAAAATAGTAATGCATTCGGGCTGGCTCAGGGCCTTGTGTTTGGAGTCCACAGCCTTTGCCCTCTGGGTCATCAGTTCACATGGTAATGAAAGGTCGCCATCTTTTCTTCTATTACATATGTTTGGTTTAAAGTTTTGAGAGCTGTCCTCCTGAATGATCACTTTCACATGACCATCTGGGAAATATCTGGACTTGACACCTCTGACCCCAGTATTAATCTCTGCTACTCTAGCTTCACCTTGTCTCTGAGGTTTGCAGTTTTCACAATCTCATTGACTTTCTTCAGCGTTATACCAGCTTAAGCCTGGAGAGTCTGTATTTACATGTAGGTGTGCAAAGAATGGACTGGCAATCTGTGGCCACCCTCATCATCCTTTCCCCAAAGCACTTTCCTAGGAATATGGTATCTGTTACTATCAATGTTTCCTATGTGAAAACAGTTTTAATAATAGTGGACATATTTGTTGACTATTTTGTATATTTAATATATGACTTGATTTAGTTGTCAGTCAACTTCATGATGTAAGTTTTGATATTTTCAACCTCATCTAAAAGACAATGACATGCCAGGAAGGTATGTCAACTGCCAAGGTTACTTGATCTACTAGATGGAGAGTTGGAAAGGAAACATCCACCACCAGACCCCTTGCTCCATTCTGCCTCTCTCTTGCAGGTCAGTATTTGGAGATTGTTTGTAATAATCCATGTAGAGATATTCACTAGTTCCACTGATGATGGAACAAAGGTTAATTCTCTATATATCTCATGGGACAAAGCTTGGACTTGGACTTTCTTAGTGACTGGGATTTTTAGAATAAGCAAGTCAAGCGAGGGACCATGGCAATTCATTCGGCAATGAGGTAGCATGAGCTTACCTGAGAAAGGCATGATTCACTATTTGTTTGCAGGAGCAGTTCAGCAGCCACAAGTAAAGGGATGAGGCAACAGGGATGGAAAGAAAGGATATACTTTAGGGAGTCTTGAAACAGCTCATATGAGCTGTGTTGAGACTGGAAGGGGGAGCCAGAAGGGAGAGAAGAGGACTCTGACTATAGAGACGTTGCAGAAGCAGAATGGACAGAGTGTGTTCAGGGATGGGATCTCTTGGTAAAGGCTGCACAGGGGTCAGAGATGGCCTTGAGGTTCTGGCCAGGAGCTGAGAGCACGCAGGTGCCATCTGCCCAAGCAGGAGAGAGGACGTCAGCGAACTGGCAGGTTTCACGGGGGAAGGAGATGCTTTGTTCCACTGTGACATATTTAAGCATCTTGGCATCAACAAGGCATCTGGGCAGCCAGTTCTGGTAGGTTGAAGTGAGAGACTCGACCTCAGGAGAGTAGTAGCAGCCCAGAACAGGACGATAAGGGAGAAGTGGGATCCCTGAAAAAATATCCCTAACTGAGCACTGTCTAATTTAATCTTTATAGCAAATTTACCAGGTAGGTAACTTTTATTTGTTTCTCAAATGAGAAGATAGATGCTCAGAAAATGTTCTCTGAAATGTGCTTTTCAAACAAGGATTTTGGCTGATCTCATACAAAATTATATAGTCCTTCTGGATCAAGCAGAGACAGTCATACTTATTGTCGCTCCTCAGTTTTAGTGATACGTGACCCTTGTTACTTCTCTTTATGGCACTACAAATAGGACAGTTTGGATCTTAGATGTAAGGAATCAGGTAGCTGGTGATAAATGAGGAGCCTTTAAGCACACGTGTTCCTGACTGTGACAGGAGTGTGTGTGTGTGTGTGTGCTGTCCTCATGGGTGCACAGTAAGTGTGTACACATGTACTTGTTCATTGTCATATTATTTGCACAGGGAGTTCAGAGTTCCTACAGGCTTCTGGATTTTCTTTCCAGGTAAGCTTAGCATGTGGCGGAATCATCTAAATTTTGCTTATCTGGAAGTTTGGTAAACTATAAAGAAAATGTTTTAATAGCATTTAGTTATGCACTTCTCCTCTACTCCTTATCCACAACCCATTGTACTTACTGAACATTGTACTTTAGCTGGGTCACAATATACAGGTGTCTCTAACACTGACACACACACATATACACCTGATGCTCTGAGCCACAGACACACATAGCTGTCCTATTTTTTTACGTTTGGCCTAGTTCTGTCATTGCATGATGTGGAACCCTTTGTGGCTGCATAACCAAGGGGACCATTCTAAAGTAGGTCAGTAGAACATTCCCTGATATGGCAGCTGGATAGAAATGCAGGGTATACATTTTCCAATAGGTCTCTGTCTCCCCAGCTTTATAACTGCTGATAGCCTATTCCTTAGATCCCTCAGCTCCAAACATGAACTACGCCTGGTCCCAAGGCAGTAGCCCCTCCACACTGTCTGTCATGGCCTCAGGTGAATCCTAAGCAGGAAGGCATGAATCAGTAATAGCAGTGTCAAGGAAAGGTTCTGCATTTGCAAGTTTAGAAAACTCCATAGTATATCCGGATTCACAGTAGTGCCTACTTTCTGCCCACCCAAACTCTGCCTTGAACGTTTCTTCTGCCCTGGGGACCTAGTCTTCTTCCTGGATGGCACAAGGGTAAAATACATGAAGCACAGTTGTTCATGGAAGAATATGGAAATATATGCATTCAGAATATACTTGATAAAATATTACCGAGCTGCTTATAGATTGGGGATGAATGGAGAATTAATTATTTAACAAAAGACAATCTTAATGATCAAATATTCTTCCTTCTTTAGTCTGTTATTTATGCAATGAGAATACTTTCCTATTATCATTTCTTCCTGGTAAGGTATGATCGTAAGAGGGCTCTATAGTACTAGCCTCTTCTTTGGACAGAGGAATGTTATTTTTCTGAAAGATCTGTGCAACGATTCAAGATATCATCAAAAGCACTAACAAACATCAAGATCGATAACTTAAGAGAGACATTCTCTTTCTTTTGGCTAATTTTTTTTCTCATTATGCCTCCGTCTTCCCAAATATGGTCATTTAAAATTTTAGTCAATCACTAGTAAAATAAAATGAAATCCCACATTTCCCCCCTTCATATTAGTAAGACATTGGCAACTGGAGAAACATTTCCTGGACAGATGTACACATAAAGACTCTCTTCACCATTTGGTCCCTTTCTAAATCCAAAGACTTGTGAGATGTGTAAAACGGGGTAGAGGGGGTGGAATGTCTCCTCTATATGGACATTACAACAGGCAACATTACAACATTACAGGCAACATTACAACATTACAACAGGTTTAGGAACATGTGGTGAAGTATGTCTAACATCATCGAGAAGAACTAGATTCTAAGACTTCATTTGACCTCCTGACTTCCCCTAAGTGGACCCAAAGGTGTTCAGATAGCCTGTCACTTGTGATTCTGTCATCTAGACATTCCAGCCTGATCATCTGGGCAGAGGTAGGACATGGGCTGGCCTTGGAGGGCCAGTGAAGCACGGGAGACCTAGTAAACCAAGCAAGTCCCTGAACTGCATGCCTGTCATGGAGGAAGTTCCAACAGGCCTCCAGCTTAAAGCAGCAGGGGTTCCTCCTTGCTTTTCCCAGTTTCTGAGTAACTACTCTGCCCTTGGCCTTTGCTGCCTCTCAGTCTCCTCACATTTACAGAGATACTAGATTTTGTGTCCCACACCAAGGCCCAAGCACACAGCAGGTCCTCAATGTCTGACTGATAAATAAATGGTCATTGAGATGATCGGTAGTTCAACCTTAATTCTGACTATCTTGCTTTGTATAAACTAAGAATCATCATCAGTGCTATTCTGACAGTAACATATCTCATTTGTCTAATTACCCATTCACTAGACACACTCATCTTGAATGGCCATTACAGGGTGGGTGTCAACTTTAGTGCCAAGGTCACAACCATGAATGTGCCACAGCACAGCTCTGCCTTCTGAGGTTGATGCAGTCACATTTTGCTTTTTGCCTAGTCTGAGTGACTGAATTCCCTAACCTCTCTCCCCCACGCAGCTCAGCAATGCTGTAAGGGAAGATACATGTCAAAGGATTATACTATATTAAACAAAAGACATCTATAGACAGCCAATCTGCTTTTAGTTGACAATAAACTCTAAGGGAACCAGATATTATGATAAAGGAGTCAAAGAAGAAATTAGAACCTGCCACGATGAACACTTTACCCAGGGGCCTGGGGCCCAGGTCACGAGGGATGAGCAGCTTCAAGTGTCAAGTCCAAGGGCAAGGGCAAAGTTGACAGTAAAGACAGAGCTACAGAGTGAAGGGGTAAGGAAATTAGAACCAGATGGGCAGGGGATGAGGCTGGGGTCCTGGTCTACTTTTGCAGTCACATACTTGCGGCTGATGTGGAGTCTTTCTAGTTCCAAAGACAGGCAGGTAAGGCCTTACAAAGCTAACTTGCTGGGTCCATCCCAACTTAGAAATCTCATACAGCCTGGATGCCAGATTACTTTTACTTTTAGACAAATCTCCATCAGCTAGAAAGTGCATAAATGAAATTTGATTTTTCTTGGCCATTACCTTTGATTCCCATTTGAAAGGAAAGAAAAAATTGCTTTAATATATTTTCTGAAATGTCATACTACAGGGATGACAACAGAGATCTTTTCCTAGAATTGGAATAAGAATGTGACCTGTGGTTTGAAGGAAACATCTTCCAGTAACACATATGCAAACAGGAGACTAGGTTTGAAGAGGAAAGAAAGAGAAAGAAGCAGATCAATTGTGATCCATTATCACTGATTTCAAAGCTCTAGGTACCGTTTTGGGGAGTGAAAACATTTATCTGCTTCTCCTTCCCCTAACTTCTCTTTCTCTCCTCTCCTTCCTCCTGCCAAGTTATTCTTCTTTCCGTCCTGCCCTGCTTTGCCTGCCTTTAATCCCCTTTCTTCTTTCCTAGAAGGAACCTACTATTTGGCTTAATTTGTTTTCATCTTTGAAAAGAGCAGCAGGCCTTCTTGACTTTTTCCCCTTTTCCTTTATTAAGATTAAAGGGCAGCCACAATATAATGTGATTCGACAAAAGAAAAATACAGTGCAATTCCCTTTAGCACAGTGCATGCTTTTTTGGGTGATTTTTAAAATAAGAGTCTCGCAAATTTGGTGCGATTCTTGAGGGGTATCTGTTTAGGATAATGGTGGTGATGTTGTTCAGAGGTGAACTCATTTCCATTACTCATTTAAAAAACACATATTCCATTTGTCTTTTCACACGCATCACAATGAGATTTAAAATAGTTTCATCGTCACCTATTTAAGGGTTATGAATAGCACTGCCTTGAAAAGGCCTGGTGGAAATTTGGGTAGAAATTTGAAGTGACGCATCACATTCAAAAATTGCCAGGTAGACAAAGGCTACACCACCTAAGCTGGAGGCCAAGTTACCTAAGTACCATGTGGGATCTTGCAGCTTGATAAATGCCCCTCCCTGTGATGAGATGCCCCTCTCTGCCGTGCTGACAGTCTGATGGCACATATAGTCACCTCCAGGTGGAAACCTGAAGTGGAAGCTCCAAGCTTTGTAGAATCTGCCCGAAGAAAAAGGCTCAGCCACCCAGAGGCCATCCCAAGCACAGTGGGAGATGGATTATTGATGCCATTCTCTCCTCCTTGTAGCTCTGCCATTTGTTGGGTGACTTTGCAGTCCCTGCTGCTAGGGGCAGAGGGCATGTCTCCAAACCTTAGTGTGAGCTTGGCCATATAACTTGCATCAGTTGGTGCAATGCCAGTGAAAGCGACATTGTACCATCTCTAACCAAAGGACTTCTGACACTTTGTAGACATCCTCCTGTCCCCATCCTGAAGAGAACATGCCATGGCTTGCCCACTGTCCCAGGAAAGTGGTAAGGAATAGAGAGAAGATGCAATAACTGAGCTGAGTCTAGATAAGTCAGACTCCAGCTCATCTGAAGATGCCTGGTTAGTGTAAAAGAAAGTTCTTTAAACACTGGAATTTTAGAATAGTTGCACCACATTATTGTTGAAATTCTTTAATTAGTTAATTAATTAATATATATTCGTTATCAATTGTAGTCCCTATGGAATTCCCACTACTGTTTCACCAGTGCACTGTCACCTCAGTCCCTTGTGCTCTTTCTGCCCTCAACCCATTCCCTCCCCCCCCACAAAGTTCCTTTGATTTGTCTTTATCTTTTTGTTCTTGTTTTGTTGTTGTTATTATTCTTTTCCTTGAGCCCTTTTTTTTGTTCCTTTATATTCCCCCTAAAAGTGAAACCATCTAATATTTCTCTCTTGCCTTCTGACTTATCTCACTGAGCATAATCTCTTCTAGCTCCATCCATGTTATTGTTGAAGTTTTTGATGGAGTTGAGCACTGTTCAGATATGTGGCCTATCTGAAGGAAGAACATGAAAGTAATGACTTAAAAATGGGAATGTGAGGAGATCATAGTTTTCTGAAGATGAGGACAAGCTTTGTTATATGGTCACATGAGGGTGACATTGATCCCCATTTTGAATATTACACAAGAGGGGTAGGGACTACAGAATCCTGCCTTCCTGGACATCTTGGAAACCATAGAATGTCCAGGTTCAATGGTGACACACATTGTCTTCTTAGAGAAGTAACAAACATTCTAAGTCTCACTTCAAAAATACAGATAATTTAATTAGAAAGGACCCTTCTGCTATGTTCTTTGTTCTTGTTTGATCATTAATTATTTCCTAACCTACTCTGACTTCATCCCATTGCTCAAAAAGAGTCATAAATCATTCTGCCTGACAGAAGTTAAACTACTTGCTACTCACAAGGTGACCCATTCAATTGCAGGTCAAATGTATCAGCTAAATAGGTTAGATTCTTTTTTAAGAAAGATTTATTTATTATGCATACAAGAGCTGGGGAATAGGCCAGAAGTGTGGGCATGTGAGGATTCACCAGAGACAGAGTGGGGAGCAGAACAGGCAGATATACTGAAATACACTGCTGAGAGGAGCAGCAGGCGAGGCAGGAGAGGTCTGCTGCGCCATGTGGGTCTACTCCCTGGCTGGGGATTGAACTCTGTGCTGCAGTGGCTGCAGATAGCTTCACAGTGCTGCAACTTAACCCCTTGCACCACCAGAGATGCCCATAAATAGTTTAGATTCTTACTGAAGTTTGCTTTTTACTCAGCTCTTCCTGTGGAAGCCACATAGGACAAATCTCTCGACTCTTCTAACATGGCATTTTAAACACAGTTGCAAATCCTGTGTTTTTGATACCAAACTCCCAGAGCTCCCTCACAATTTTATTTTGATACACCCCTTATTCTGATCACAACCTCTTTAGACACCCACAAGCTTGTCCACATACCTCTTAGAATATGAAATGCAGAATGATAGATGATCCTTAAGGTGTATGCAAAGCATCTCTGTGTATTTGAGGGGTGAATTACTTTTTGCTACCTGGACATTATGTTTTCAATTATTTATGTCTTGTCAGTTATATATTTTTTCCTTTTAAACTAATTTGGCTTATCCTCTGAATAGCTTTCTCTGCCTCTTGATAATAATACCAATACCAGTGCTTCCCTTTAACTTCCTACTTCCCCTCTGCCAGTTCATTAATCCACATAGGAGCCTACGTAAAAATCATCTCTGTGTAAAATGATGACACAGGTTCAGAGAAGGTGAGTCACTGGCTATAGGTCACACCGCTGTCCAGAACTCAAAGCCAGGTCATTTGATTCAATCATCCTCATTCCTTCATCCCATTTTATCAGGATAGGAAAGGGCTAATTATGTCACAGGAATAGCCAGGAGCAAAATATGAGTAGATATTCTTCCCATCCGGTGTCCCCAACAGAAAAGGATCTCTTTACTCACTTGAAGCAAAATGGTCTCTCACCATGTGACATTACTAAGCCATCAGTGGATTACAATCACATGAATGGCATTAATGTCCTCTGGTCTTCAACCAAGGTCTTATAATATGGTCATGGTGGAGACCAAAGGTGCCCTGTCCATATATCCTTTACTGCGTGTGCACACAGAGAAGAAAGGTCCACATCGTCTTTCCTTTCCTGCCTGACTTAGTGCATCTCCACAAGGGCCCTTAGCCCCCAGATCACCCCTCCCACACCTGCCTGGATCATTCCCCTTTAACTTATCAAGTGACAGACCCGCTCCCCGAGAAGACGCCCGCAGTGCATACTGCAGATCCTCCTGCAGAACGGAGCCTTCAGTTCCCACTTGCCCAGCATCTTGGTTGCCTCCCACTGATTCCTTCTTGCTAACGCCCTTGCCTGAAATGAACGTCTCTGTTCAAAATCCAGTGCCCTCTCTGGGGCTGCCCAGATACAAAGACAGGCGATGCAGGAGCACGAAGACCCAGCCTTCCAGCCTCAATGCTAGTTAAATGTAAGGGGCTTTGGCACCCCTTGGGGAAAGGTGGATGGCTTTGCCGTAACTATATCACAAACAGCTCCTCCGTCTGCTCAGTTCTGCTTCTTTTACCTTTTCACAAATGTCATCCCCCCAAACTCATGGATAATCCTTCTGCATATAAATCTGTGAGGCTCAGAGTCTGTGGGTGGGGACCCAGACTTGTTCACCACCCTCAATTGGCTTTCTGGGGACCTGGGACATAGAGAAAAGGGCAAAGAAGGGCCGGGGAGACCTTACCTACGATCATGTGGTTGCAGACATCACAGAAGGTGGGCTTCTTGAAGATGTGCTCCTGGAAGGCATGGGCCTTGCCGCTGCTGCCTGGGTGCAGGCCAGTCCTGGTGGGAGTGGATGTCAGGCTGCCAGAGGTGGGGAGTGGGCTGGAGCTGGGGCTGACCTCAGCTAGCATGTCTGCTTGCAGCTTTGCGTCGCTGTTGGTTCGCTGGAAGAAGTTGTCAGCACTTTTGCTCCGTAAACTCTTGGTCTTGAAAGAAAGTGATCGTTTTAGTTTCTGGAGCTGCAATGCAATGACAGAACAGACTCTCTTACTCGATCGTGCTCGCTCACGCTGTGGGGGCGAGTCTGCTCCAGGCGCAGCTTGTTCCCCCTGACACCCTCAGGCCTGCTAGAGGCTCGTATATGTCCCTGTGTGGTGGGTGATGTCAGAGTCTACAGGGATCGCAGTCCCCAACCCACCGCCTGCCACGCAGACCACACAGAGAGCCCCCCTTGCCTTTGCTTCTGCTCCATGATGTCCAGCTGGTGTGCTGGCAAGTGGACTCATGCTATTCAATTTTTAATCCTGTTTGCCTTTTAAATGTGAATAAGTAGAAATATTAGTTGTATGAACTCTTGGCTCAAAGAACGAGTCTGTAGAGCCCGGTTGCTCGTCACTTAGCATCACTCATCTCTCCACACAGCACAGTAAGAGGCCTCTGCGTGACTTGGAATCAATTTGGTTATACTATCCAGTGCAGGTGTGTGTGTGAGTGCGTGTGTGTGTGTGTGTTTGTGTGTGTAGAGGACACAGTTTAAAATTGTCCAGTTGACTTTCTCTGCTCTTTCCCTTGCAATGCCACTTGTTTTTTGGCTTTGACAAACTATGCCATTTCTCCTTTGCCTTTGGGATTTGTGAAGAGGCACCAAAATGGGTTTGGCAAAGCACTGACTTCTGAAAGGTCTGGGCTGGGTCCAGTCTGCACCTCATCCAGGCTTCACGTGGGAGCTGGATGGGTCTTTTGGAAACACAATTGTGAACATGTTTAAAATCCTTCAGGGAGTTTCCTTTGTTCTTAGATGTAGAGAAAGCGCTTAGTGATGGGTTCCTGGGACTGGCAGACTCTGGATCCCCATGACAACGGGTAGCACCATCCACCTCGTTCTGTCCATCTGAGCCACAAAGGCTTTTAAAAAGTCTTTCACAATCACCATCCTTTTTCATGACCAGCCTTTAATGTGCAATTTTCCTGATGAACTACGCAGATGACTCATTAGTTGCCATAGGTCATTTCACCTATGAGGTAGTTTCCTTTTATAAAGGGGACTCTGCCACTTGACTGGAATTAATGCAGATGACCCAAAGCTGTAGACACAAAGGTGCTAAGATTGGTAGTCTGAAAATGGCCTCCATCATGTGTGGTCACGTGTTGTGACACATGTTGATCTGGTCTTGTCAAATCTAGGCCTCTCCTCAACCCTAGACCTTCTCCCTCATAAGACCAAGAAGATGTGGTAGTCATTGAGCTTGGGGTAGATCATTCTCTACCCTCCTCCTTCCCCGTCACCCTTTGCAGTTTGAATTTGCAGCTCCTGCCATCAAAGGTAGAGCATGAATTCCCACTCACTGAGATTTTGACCAGTAGAAGATAGTAGAAACAGTATTAAGCCAGTTCCAAGCCTAGACCTAAAGATGCCTTCTTGTCTCTGTCCTCCCTCTTGGAAATCTGCCAAATTGACATATAAGCAAACCCAACGCAGCCTGAAGGATGATGAGAAACACACATTCCAGTCATCCCCCATCACTCAAGTGAGACCCCAGAAGCAAAACCACTCTGTTTCTCTGTAGGGAACAACATGTCTAGATGAGACAGGAAGAAGTGTCTACTGAATACCACACAAATTGTCAACCCATGAATCGAGTGAAGGATGGTTTTTAAACAATTAAGTTGTGTTTCTAGTGATACCATGTTGTTCTCCTCACTTTCCTGGCATGTGGTGTGATTGGACTTATTTGTCTACTTGACATACTTCATATGTCTCTGGCATGTGGAGCTGGTGCTCTTTCTCAGGAACCTTTTAGGGGAGCTAGGAGATGCAGTATGAGGCTGGGGTAAATGCTTCACCAGATACTTCATCTTCTCAACCATTCAACACTGCTATAGCACCCCTGGAGGAAAGGAGGCTCAGCGAGATTAAGGAATTTGCCCAAGCTCACACAGGTTATATGAGTCAAGAACAGGGTTCAAAGAGTTCTCTAAACCCCACATTCTTTTCACTGTGAGTTGACAGGGGCTGAGTGGGGGGGGTGTGCTGGAAGAGAGTTATCCCTCCTGCCCACCTGGGGGATGGAAATACTTATGGAGCTCAGTGAGAGTGGGTAGAAATATGGAATAGGAAGGCAAGTCTACATTTTAGGGAGCTATTTCCTTTATCACATATATTTTAAATTACTTAAAAATAATAAAGAGGCATGTGTGTTTATCCAGGGGGAATATCAGATGTTACTGTGTGACCTCAGATGCTAGGATGGGGAAAGGGCTGGGTGATGCCTGCATATGTCCAGTCTGATCTTTCTCCTGTGCTCATGTTCTTTATTTCTCTCTCCATACTCTCCCATCACATGTGTTCTCAGAAGTTTACTATGTTGCCAAGAAATCTGCAGCATTTTCTTTGCTGTAGGCAATATGGCTGGAAATTGTATCAGACTTTCATAGCCTGCCTATCTCTAGAGCTGGAGAATTTGACTGAGAAACCAATGGGACATTTTTTACTCAAGTGGACAATTTAAAAGAAATGCCTACAAGTTAAGCAAAGTACCAGCAGGGAGTTCAAAGAAACATTTTTTTCCAATTGTCCCTAAAAGAGCAGAGGCCAGATGGGAACATATGAAATGTAGAAATAGAAGCAAACTCCCATAATAGCAGATGTCACCAAGTGCCTGGCGCTGCCATGGCCCCATTCCATTTTATTTCTAATAGTGGTAGAAGGAGCACATACTCTTTGGTACTTGACCATGGGCTAGAATCTTCTCTGGATGCTTTATTTCATGTTATCATCTCAGCAACGCTAGCAGTGAGAGGTCATTCGTTCATTCCCTCATTCGATAATTCATTAAATGATTATTTATTGGGCAGCCACTACAAGCCACCATTGTTAGCTTTAGGGAAACAGCAATGAAGAAAGCAAATCCCTTCTCCTTAAGGTTTTGAGATCTAATGGGTAAAGAGAGAAAATAAAAAACAAAGATGTATTATAAATGTGGAAAGGGATGTGGGCTCTGAAGGAATGACAGAGCCAGGTTTAGAAAGTGTCAAGGAAAACTTCTCTGAAGACAGAAAGTGATAGAACAGAGATGAGAAAACATTCTGGGTAGTTAGAAAACCAAGGGCGAAGGCCCTAACAAGGGAATTAGGTGGGTATTTGAAGGATACCAGGTGGCTGATGTGTCTGGAGTATAGTGACAGGGAGACAGAGGCAGAGAGGTCAAGGGCCAGCTTCATGCCTTGTCTGGCACTCATCTTAAGGGTGATGGTGTTGAACAGGGAAGTGACAGGTTCTGACTCATTTTAAGAGTCATCCTGATGGCTATGTGGAAAGTAGACTCTAGAAGGGCAGACAGGAGCAGGGCGACCAGTTGGGAGACTCTTGCAGTTTCCTTGGTGAGCAGTAATTTAAGTTGTGCTAGTGAGTTTGGGTAAGATGTGGTTGAATTTATGGTCCATTTTGAAGGTGGAACCAGTTAGGTTTGCTGAGGGATTGGAGGCAGAGTATGAAGGAGAGAAGAGAGTCAAGAATGATCTCAAAGTTTTTAGTCCGAGCATCTGGGTGAATTCAAGTTGGTGTGGGGGAGGGGCAGGAGTCCAGAGTTCAGTTTTGGATACGGTAGGTGACAATGCTTAGATGGAATTCAAGTGGAGCTGCCAAGTAGGTGTTTGGATACATGATTCTGGTATTCAGGTGAGAGGTCCAGGCTGGAGTAGTACACTCGAGAGTCATGAGCACGTACATGGTATTTAAAGCCATGAAACTAGATGAGACCACTACATAGGGAGTGTAAAAAGTGCAGAGAAGTAAACTGAGGATGGAGCCCTGGAACACTCCAATATTTTGAGGTCAAGAAGATTAGCGAGGACACGCGAAATAACTGAGGAGAAGCTGGTGAGGGAAGAGAAGACCTCAAGAGCCCATTTTACCAGCTTTGGGAAGGCAAGGATTGAAGGAAAGAGAAAAACCAGCAGTCACACAGGAAGCTTATAGGTCAAGCAATGGGAGGTTTTAGGTTTCGCCATGGCATTTAGCAAAGGGGACACTTTTGGGGGACCAAAACAGGAGCAGATTAGTGGAGTGGTGGTGAATTAAAACCTAACAGACAAGATTTCATGACAGAATGCTGAGGGAGAGTGGGTGGAGGTGATAAGCAAGTCAGAGAGGTGATTGGTTTTGTTTCAGAGAGGCTCAGTGAAGAGAATTAGACGAGGATAGAGCATCCAGTGAGTGAGTGTTTGCTTTATTTAAATATGGGAGATAGTTCAGCGTATTTTTAATTTGATGGTGCAGGACCGAGAGAGGTAGAAATGCTGGAGTTCTTTGAGTGGATGAAGGAGGTGAGATGCAATGACTAGAGGAAGGGTTGACTTTAGATTGGAATGAGGTAGTTTACCCATAAGAAGAGCAATTCAGAGAGTCTGGTAGAGTTGGCGATGGTTGGATGGAGATCTTCTCTTTTGACTGCTTCTATTTACTCAGTGAAAATGAAACAAGCTATCTCCTGAGTAAGCAGAAAGAGAAGGCAGAGGAAGGAGTTGTGGGGAGTTGGAACAGTCATTTCAGGGAGAGGAGAGTGAATGGACTAGAGCCCCGCATGGTGGAAGGACAAGAGCGCAGCCGAGGCACGGCATCAGGTTATCATCTGGATTGACAGTTAAGACAACCAAAACCCAAAAGTAATGGCCAGTGGGTTGCACAATGAAGACTCACGTACAGGTGTTAACTCCAAAATCCCTTAACCCAAAAAGACTTTCAAGAGAAGGTTTCCTACCCTTGACCTCCTCTTTGTAAAATCCCTTAATCAGTGTGCTTTATCTTCCTTGTGCCAGCTGGAAACTCAGCAATAATCCATGTGGTTGCCATGTTGAGGAACATTTTAAGGCAATTAATGGGTGGATGCAGAAATTGGCGTCATTAGAGCAATCGAACACAGAGAATTATAGCCTGAAGGTGATGGTAGTGGTGTGTGTGTATTGATTTATCAGTCTGTTCTGCAGTGGCACATAAAGTTAATTAACCAGTATGTGCTTGATCATTTCATCCAGGATCTAAAATCCTCCCTCTATGGGGAAGGATGATGTTGAGGTAAATGAGTCTCGGCCCACATAGACATATATCAGGAAGCACAGTCAAAATGTCAGTCCAGTTTCTTATCTGTCAGTGTTTCACTGTAAAGCCTCGCCTCTAGACATCTCCTTCCCTACTTAAGAGCACATCAATGACACCCTTGCTTTTGCTTCTGTATTGAAGTGAGGTCATCAAAAGCAAGCATTCTATTCTTGATTTCCATACATGATCTACATCTTTTCCCATCCATCCATCCATCCATCCATCCATCCATCCATCCATCCATCCATCCATCCATCCATCCATCCATCCATCCATC
>JAGFMF010011466.1:4045036-4079000 GCA_019455555.1 Galemys pyrenaicus | reverse complement strand
GCCATGTGGGTCACCTCCCTGGCCGGCAGCAGGGATCGAACTCGTGCTGCAGTGGCTGCGATCTGCCTCATAGTGCGTTGCTTAACCCACTGCGCCACCAGGGCGGGCCCTGGTTCCTTATTCTATGTGATACGTGCGGTGGTTGTACCACTCAAATAATGACATACACTTACAGTGACTTCTCTTTACGCTTAAGATCTAATATGAGGACTCCAGTGACATCCACATAAATATTAAAGTGATCAAAGAGACTTTTCTCACTATTTATATGCACAAATTACAGATCTTTAAAAACTCTCTTCATTTATAAATCATAGGACATAAAACACAGGGAAGCCAGTAACACATATCTGTGAAAACTTCTAGCACATAAAATGAGTGGAGACTGTAATATCCAGGTAGTAATGGAAGACCACAGTTATGAAAATAATTACTGTTGGAATAAAGAGTGGACTTTCTGAATGCTCTGATTTGTGCTCTGAGTAAATCTGAGGGAAATTAACCTCTGAAAGTAAAACCTATGAAAGCTGAGATGATCAAACTTGACTACATGTGGAAGAATTAAGGAAAGAGTTTACCTGTAGTAGCACAGTGAAATTTAAGACAGCAGGTACGTAACAGCAAGGGAGACTTAGCTTTTAGGGGTTCTGGTGATGTTTGGAGTATGTTTGAAAAGTTCCCACAAAATGTGAAGTAAAGATACAGTAAGTTGAAAATCATTAGAGAAGATAAAAAGAAATAATGAGATTCTGAAGAAGATTTCAACATGGCTGGAGCAGAAGCATTAGTCAAAGATAAGAGAGTTCCTGGGTTAAATGAGGAAAGAAGACCCACAGCTGTCAATGTGGGGATCACCAGGTGCTGGACCAGCCTAAGTGAGAAGAGATCTCTTTTCCTATCAGAATGTTAAAGTGTCCTGTCAGAACATCAAGGCGCCAAAAGTGAAGACGGATGTGCAAACACAGCAGGAAAGCATGCATCTCTGAAGGAATAAACCTTAAACTCCCTTGAGATTTTTCTTCTACACAAATATGAAACAATGTGAGACAAAACTACAATCCATGAATTCTTAACCCAGACAAGTCACCTTTCATGAGAGAGAAAACAAAAACATTGGAAAATATGAAAAGCATGAGACAAAAAAGGACACGTTCTTGAAATAATTAAACATGGTTAAGCTGAAATGACTGGTGTAAACACAGTTCACAAAGAAAATTCACCTGTAAGAAATACTTGATGAAACAAATGATACATAATTTAGAAGTGTTTTAATGGTAATAATAATTTAGAAGTGTTTTAATGGTAATAAAAATACCTCAACTTGGGGTAACAAGACACAAAGTAGTGTGTGTTTTGGGGAGATGGAAAAGGAAGTTGGGTTGTGTTACTTTCTTCATTTTGTATGGAGAAAAAGTGATAGTAATGACTACAACAGTCTTAGTTACAGGTGATGTCTGATGGCTGAGTCCTTACTATGTGTTAGATACCAGGTGTAGCACTTTACATGTGTCAGCAATTTTTTTCTAGAGTAAAAGATATTGTATTTATTTTGTTGAGGTAATATTAGTTGTTAGTACTGTATAGGTTTCAAGTGTAGTGTTTGTCACTTCAGAAATTATATTCCACACAATCACCACCAGCCATCCAATCACCATCCACCACTCTGTTCCTCCCCTCCTCTTTCCCTTTGGGTGACATCTATTCTGTTTTCAGAGTCTAAGGGCCTGCTATTTAACAGTCTCCTCCACGCTATCAGGAAGGTCCTATTTTATCCTCAGTTATGACATGACTGGAGGCTGATGTCCGTTCTTAACAATTAGAAGGATACTGTTGTACTAGACATTAGCGAAATTTCATACATAGTCATTAGTATATTTAAAAAGTTGGATTCTCCTCAGCTTATTAGAAAAAAATTCATATAGCAAAGAGTAGTTATAAAAAAAAAGGGAGAGGGCAAGGAGCATGACAATCGTCAGAAACAGAAAATAAAAAAGACAGATGTAAAGTGAAATGTATGACAAACTGTTAATAGATTGTTGCTCATTAAATAAATTTAAAATTAGTTTAGAAGAGCCCCACTGAAATCAAAATACGTCCCAGAGATTAAATAAGAGAATGACCACAGAGAATTATAAATGTTGGCAAAAAAAGGACTTTGCAACATTAATATTCCACAGAATTGAATTTGTTAGTGGGACATTAGTGATGCATGGTGTAGTCTATAAAGAAGTTTAAACAAGTGTAAGCTGCTCTGTACCAAATAATTAGAATATATTAGATATCATTAGAATTTATTAGATAAAATTTAAAGTGTAAAATCAAATAGAAAGAATGAGTCAGTAGTGAGGCAGTTAAATGAATTCCTTCAATCCATGATAAATCTAATGTTGTAAAAGAAAGTACATGAACAGCTGGATTTATGATGTTGATTTAATAAAGAGCATTCAGCCCCTTACACTTCAGTAAACTCATTTTCTTTTCAAGGGTCTGTGATCCAACCAAAAAATTTACCTTATAAAGTAGTTACAAAGGAATCCTTAATAAGTTTCTTAAAATAAATGTTTTAGGGAAGCCACACACTATGAATACAGAGCTAGAGCACAATGAACAGTCAGGACGTAAATAACAAATTAAAAGCATCTAAACAATTATAAGTTAATCTTTCGCTTCTCATTATTTTGCATGTGTGTTTACACACCTGCTTCTGTTTTAGAGTATCCTGAAAGCAACTTTGAGAATAATTATAAAAATTTAAGAGATAGAATCACAGTTGTATTCTGGTGTGAAGGTTTTATTTATTTTTGCATAGAACTGGTGTGTAGGCTACAGATGCAGGGGACTCACCAGAGACAGAGTGGGGAGCAGAACAGACAGATCGACTGAAATGCATTGCTGAGGGGAGCAATGGGCCAGGCAGGAGAGGTCTGCTGCGCCATGTGGCGATGTGGGTCACCTCCCTGGCAGGGATGGAACTTAGGCTACCACAGAGGGTCATCACAATGGTAGCACTGAGACTTCACTGCTAGGCCACCAGGGAGGCCCAGGAATAGCAATTTTAGATGAATGGATGAGCAAGTTTTGCCAGAGAGAACGAACCAGACAAACTATTTAGGTATAAAAAGTACGGGTTGCTATAATGAAATCAAGAGAGGGTTGGAATAGCAGTAAAGTTACTGTAGTATAAGCAATTGAAATATTTTATTAAAAGACATATAAAAGCATGAACAAATAGAAAGGCATGCATGGCAGGACCTAACATCTTTTCACTGGTTTGTTCCAAGTAGCTATAGGAAACCAATGTGAGTCTGCAGAGACCTTGGTAAGGACTCTGAATTCATCCTCACTCTGATGGGTAGTCATTGCCTGCCTATGAGTGAGCTGCATGTTCATAAATGGTTGTTTTGCCTTATCTATGGAGAAAGGTTCAGTATTTCTTTAATCAGATGATGGTCTGAGCCAGGGCAATGACACTGGAAATGTTACAACTGGTGTGTTCTGGACATAGCATGAAGTCGAGTTGACAGGATTTGTTAATAGGTTGATTATGGAGTCTGAAGAAAGGAGAGTAGCCAAAGATGAGTCCAAGGTTTGCCCCCAGCATTAGTAGCTGGAGAAGCTGCCGTTTACTATGAGGATGGATGATGGGAAGAAGGGTGACCAACGGGAAAAGAGGATGGATAGTGAAAAATTTGGTTTTCATGAATCAGTATTGAGATGACTACTAGACATTCATGTGAAGATGTGGTATGAAGAGAGTTCAGATCTTCTACATTCACGTCCCAAACATCACACCATTGGTTCCATGACCAGAGGCTGGAGAGTGAGGCCTCTCTGGGTCATGATATAGCTTGAAGATAAAGAGAGAGATCAGGAATTACAAACTCCTGAGACTTTGGCTTTTCAATCTCCACTGGCCACTAAACTCATCCATATGTTATAAAGAAGATGGGGATGTGTTTATGTGTTTCATTGGGTGTGTTTGTCTCAGCCTGAGAAATGTACTGGTTTTATTTTAAAACAGACAACGGTGAGAATTGCTCCCCTTTAAGATTTTCTCCAAAACAAACAATATACAAACACTCATGTAAACATGTCATTGTGTAATGTGATGATGGAATCAGTGGCAAACTACTATGGGGAACTGATCACCCCAAATGGTCAGGGTGCCTGGGTTTAAACTTTGGTTTTGATTCCTGAAAGCTCTTTTAACTTTTCATGAATGGAAATTTTTGGCTATTCAGATAATTCAAAGACATAATCCCCATAAAGCTCTTAGCACTAAGTCTGGGACCTTACATCAATCCCCAAAATATTACTTATTATTAGTTACATTACACGGCAGCATATAACACATACACAATCCATATATTCATCTAATACAGTTATACACATTAGTAAATCTATACTATGGAACTTGCACACACATAGGAAAATGCCTTACATTTCCTCATTCCTTCATTGCCTGGCTTGCCTGCCTTTGACTTGATAACATTCCTTTTCAATGCTTTTCAAGAATAGAGAGATTATTTTCTTTTTCTTCCAAGAGCTGGCTATGGTGCCTTATGGCTGGCTGTCCTCCTGAATGAATGGCAAATACCCTCAGCAAATCACTTTCTCTAAAAATAGACCACCCCAGATGATCTTTTGCTTCAATTTTCATTTTCATATAACCTGAAAAGAAAATTTCCGTTCTTAAAAGAGACTTACTGCTAATCTATCCCAAGCAATGTGACTGGATGAAAATGAACAAATCCTCTCTCAGGTTTTACAAAATGCCCTAGTTTTGCATCATCTGTTTATTGGCTTTACATAATATATAAGTGTAAGGCTGACTGATTTATCCACATTCTGCCAGTCGAGGGTTTATTCTGTTGGTCTTATGGACAGCTACCAGGAGTATTTTACCTAGGTAGTTTAATGAGAGACTTGTCTTACCTATTTTTTTTGCAGATGCATGTGATTGGTTTCAGTGGATACAAAATACCTTCAAGCCACAGTCTCTGTGTAGAAGCAGATGAACTGCTCTCAGCACTATAAAGCAAACTTTTTATGGAAATGATTCCCCACTTGGTTTACCGGGTCAGAGACTACTCAGTTCACATTACCCATGCTGCTTAGATGGATGTTTACGCAAAACCAAAAGAAATCAAAATAAAACACTTAGAACACATTTTATATTGGAAAAATCAACACCCCTGACCCAATGATCATGTAGCCTGAGCAAGAACTCTATATCCTGCTGTTATTAATACCATCATAAACCAACTAAATTCTGACTTGGACCACCCTGCTCCCCTGGTTGAGATTAAAAAGAGTCATTTGATCTAGAGCTTAACACCAAATCATTAACAGCTCTTCCAAAGTCTATATGACATATTGGCACACTTAATGTGGGTTTTCCAACTGGAGCACTGAATTTAAAAGACCACAGTATGTACGTCAGATCTTATATTTATATCCTTTTAAATGGCATTCAGTAAAATGGAGCAATGGATTCTGCAAATTTCTTGTTGGAAACTTTGATAAGATTCCCTGGACATAGGTTTCTCCTTTCTATGTTACTACTGTTGTTTTCATTATATTTTTGTTGTCGTCATCATCATCATCATCATCAGTATTTCCATTTCCATATTTTTCACTGCTTCACTGTGCTCTATGGTGAGTGCCACAATTTAAGAATGATACACATACATATGCACACAGACACACAATCTACCAACAGTTGCAAGTATCAGGAGGCCCCAGTTCAATCTTGCTTAAGCAGTAGGATATTGGTCATTTAATATGATATCCTATTGCAGAGTGGGGAGGCTAATGAGCAGCAGAACATCATCACAAAGAACTTGGATCCCTTCCATCATTTAAATTTACCTTCCTCATTCTAATCTTAAAGATGACCTTCTTCAGGGTCAAAAAATATCTGCCTGTTTGCAAATACTCAGCAGTAGAAGAGTAATGGCATCTTTCCTTCCATCTCTTCTTATCATTCAGGAAAACCTGTTCCAGAAGCTCACCATCAGACTTGCCTCCTCTCATTGGCCAGAACTGTAAGCGATATGCTCCTAAATCAATCACTGGTAAGGAGAATGAGACTACTATTCATGGCCTGGGCCAATGAGGATTTACCTCTTTGGTGTAAATAGTGAGAATAGTGTTTCCTGGTGTAAATCTGAGAATAGTGTTTCCTGAAGACATAGTATTACGGAAAAGGGTGAGTACCAAAGCAATGTTAGCTTTGTTTTAGAAAGGAACAAATGGCTCTGGGGGGGCAACCAACGGGGTCTTCCAAATGCATAGAGACCCCTGGTGGAGAATAATTAGATTAATGATAGGGAGAGGAGGAGGCTGAGGAGGAAGAGGAGAAGTGAAAAGTGAAAGAAGACAAGAGGGACTTAGAGGAGCAGAAGAGCATAATCTCCTCCCCTATAGTGTGGGCAGGTCCTGTGAATATGATGAGATTATCACTCTCTTGTTAGGAGTCATGGTATGAGAAAATTGTGTGTTCAATTGCTGTTAGTGAAGATGAGACTGCCCTGCTAGCCTTGACAAAGTAAGCTGCATGTTGTGAGTGGAGGGGTGACACGGGGCAAGGCCCTGAGGTAGCCTTTAGTTACTGAGAGCAGACTTGGCCCACAGCTAGCAAGGAAACTGGACCTCAGCCATCTAGCTGCAAGGGACTGAATTTGTCCAATAACCAGTGTGCTGGGAAGAGGGTCCACTTCAGTTTCATCTTAGTAAGATGTTAAGCAAATTAGCCTGTACCTGGATGCCTGGTCCATAGAAACTGAGATAATAAATATGTGTTGTTTTAAACTGCTAATTTTGTGATGTGGTAACAGAAACTAATACATCTAATTTGGATTGTTGGATGAGTGGGAAGTAACTGATACTTTGTGTTAAGACACTGAACTTTGAGGGGGGGTCATAGCAGCTAGGGTAACCTTAACTATTGATAAATGCAATGGAATGAACAAGGTTACCCATAGAAAGGCACTAAAAGCCCCATTAAATGTGTGGGGACTGTCTCCTCTGAAAATCTTGTCATCGAAATGGTCTTTTAGGGCTGCCCTACAGAATGGTTATACCTGCTCATGAAAGGGAATTCTGAACAGCTATGACATATTAATTGTCACCCCTAAAGTAGAGCACTTTTCATTTGTAGGATCTGGTTTGTTCCAGTTAATTAGAATCTGGGCCAGATACATAAAGCATGATGCCGCTGAGAACCATCAGGAATGGCTGTCACATTTATGCAGCTGGAAAGGCCTTGTATATCTGGCAGGTGCTAAGGTTGTGCTTTTGCTTTTGCTCTTTTAAAATAAAACATGCACACTCACATGCAGTCTACCCAAACAGGAAAGCAAGATTCCAGTTTTTTTCCAGTCTTAAAAAAAGGTCCTAGAACTCTGTGACTACACCAGTGGCCCTCATTCAAGTGAGCACACCATCTATACCTGGGATCATACTGGCCATCGATATATGCTTTTCATTTAATGTTTGTGCAACCCTGCAGAGGAAGTTATGTCAATCCTATTTTATTGATGAGAAATTTGAGGCTTAGAGCTGTGTCTAGGATCACAGCTTTGACTGGCAGAGCCAAGAGTCAGACCCAAGTCCATTTGGCTCATTCATCTGTCCATGAATTCATTGTCATTCATCCAAAATTCCATTTCCAGGCACCAGCAATGGGATGCTACAAAAATGTGTCAGAGCAGTGGCTGGTGTTTTTTTTGTTTGTTTGTTTGTTTTTTGTTTTATAAAGACTCAGTAAGCATTTTAAGTTTTCAGGGTTATATGAGCTGTCACAACTACTCAATTCTGTGTTATGATCTGAAAATGGCCATGAACAACATGTAAATAAATGAGGAGGGCTATTTTAGTAAAAGTTGATTTACAAAAGCAGGCAGTGGGCTGGACTCGGTGTGCAGACTGTCATGTCTGTTCAGATTAATGGGGGCACTAGCTTGATCACATAGGCAGCTGAGCGACGTCCCTCTGCCCTTCAGGGGCTGAGTAGATCTCTCCCTGGATCCATCAGGCTGAGGGACTGGTGGGTGGTCTGCTTTAGGAAATATGGGGGAAGGCTGAGCAGGTGGGATGGTGATCCCTACAGATGCCAACCTGGGAATCCAACTTATGACCCGAATGCTTTCCTGTATCTTATTCCTGAAGAGAAATGACGTTTATTATCTTACTGCGGTCACAACTTTCAAAGTCTGGAATGATCGTAGGCTCTGCTCCTCCGTCTGGTTCCTAAACCCATCTAGGTAACTTCCTAGGTGAATGTTTAGACAGAAATCCTGAGGCATTTCCTTTGGGCTTGAGGAGATACAATGGGACCTATAGGGTGGGCAATTCTTAATTACTCACCTGGGGAACTGCCTGGACTGTCACCTCAACCTCTCTCTCCCCCAACTGGGCATTTTCTGATCCTTAGCTTGGGTGCCTCAGCTTCACCGGGAACATCTGCTTTCATGTCTATAATCACCAATTTCAGAATGAGTATGAACAACTTTTCTCTCCTCTGGTTTTTCTGTCACTTCAGTGCTCTCTGCTTCCATCCTTCTACAGTTTCCTCAAGAATTACAGCCTGCTGATGGTATGTCTTTTCTTATATTCCCACCATGTTGTCTTTCAATAGTTAAATACATATACCTGGCCTGGCTTCTTTATTTTAATATTTATTTATTTATTTATGCATACAAGAGCTGGGGTATAGACCAGAGTCGCGGGAGGTGAGAGGATTCACCAGAAACAGAGTGGGGAGCAGAAAAGGCAGATGGACTGAAATATACTGCTGAGGGGAACAGCAGGCAAGGCAAGAGAGATCTGCTGTGTCACGTGGGTCTTCTCCCTGGGGATTGATCTTGCGCTGCTGTGCTTTGGATGCTTCACAGTGCGGCGCTCAACCTGCTGCGCTACCAGGGAGGTCCTGGTCTGGCTTCTGAATGATGAGGCTTTAGTGATCTTTCAAGTAGGATGACCTTTCAAAGCAGTTTGGCAGCCTCTCTTTGCTCTCCTGGTGTTAGCTTACTATGAAGGTATGTTAAGAATTAGAAACTTGGGCCTCCCTGGTGGCACAAGGGGTTAAGTCTCAGTATTATGAAGAACCCACAACCACTGCAGCACACTTGATCCCAGGCCAGGGACCCTCACATGGCTCAGCAGACCTCTCCTGCTTCGCCCCCTGCTCTCCTCAGCAGTGTATTTCAGTCAATCTGCCTGTTCTTTTTCCCACTCTGTATTTGGTGAATCTTCTTGTCTCCTCCTTCCCCCTGCACATCTGGTCCATACCTCAACTCTTGTATGCATAAATAAATAAATCTCTTAAAAAGAATTAGAAACTGGAAATCTTGTAGTAGGCAGTTAACAACCTCAGTAAATGGGGCTGACTTTTACTATCTGCACCGCACTGAGTTTACCATGCCTTGTTGAAGAGAAATGCAATACTCCAATAACATCATTTTGTTCAATGGGGTTATATTACAATACATATGAGAAAAAAACATGTATTCCTAGCTGGGGTCACTGTGAGTCTGCGTGTTCTCCCCATGTCTGTGTGGGCTTTCTCTGACACTGTTTGCTCACATACCCCAAAGATGTGCACATCAGGCTCACCTGCCTATCTCAATTGTTCCCATCAGAGTGAGTATGGGGTGAGTGTATCCTGAAAGGGGATGGTTCAAGCCAGGGTTGGGTTCTGCCTTATGCCTTGAGCTACTGGGAGAGGTTTGGTCACCCATGACCCTGACCTGGAATGAATGACTTGGAAAATGAAGGAATTGATGAATGAATGAATGAAATGACTGTTTAATATTGAAAGTGTTTGGGACTTTATTTAGAAGTTTGGTGGGTGCCAGTACCCAGCCTCAACCACACACAGACCAGGGAGTTAGGGTGGGGGGTTTGGGCGAATCACTGTGGTAGGTTCTGGTTGCTCATCTGTGAAGCGGGCATAAGAACAAGATCTGCTTAGCAAAGGTTGTGTGAGGATTGAACAAGGCGTGGAAAATGGTAGATCCTGACTGATGAACACAAGCTCACTACCTACCCTGTCCTTCCCCGCTTCCTCCCCTCCTCTCGCTTGCTCCTGCCATCTCCATCCTCCATCCTCCTGTCCCCTCTACTCTTCCTGTGGTTTCACTATTGTTGATTTTGTTTTTATTGAACTGGACCATTTCAAAGTTTTTTTATTGAATGTTTAGTCTTCCTTTGGCCTGGTAAGGAACACAATTTGAAAACAGATGCAAGTGCTTTCCCTATAAGCCATTACTGCTATAGGAATGTGGATGTGGCAAAGTTAGACAGACAGACAGATGTAGCCAGAAGTGGACAGAAATCTCAGAATAGTTTATATCAGTCTTGCTCTTGTGTTTTGACCATTTCCTGATCTGGAAAATGAGCAGTAAATGAAATGATGTATGTAGATCACCTTGCCGAGCAAGTCCTAGAGAAAAGTCCCAGGGAAAAGTTTATCCCCTTCCCTTGCTCTGCCAAGACTCTGCAGTGGGGATGGATGATGCATGGGATAGGTGCTTAGAAGGATTGTAAGTTTGGTTCAATCCTCTGATGTCGTTATCTTGACATTCTGAGCAATGTTTGTTTGAACAAGGAACTCCTATTTTTATTTTGCACTAGACCCCATAAATTATGTAGTTGGAAGACAAAAAATAAACAAAGAGACCAGAGCCCTCAATAAAGACCTAGAAACCAAAAGCAATCTACAGATTCAACACAATACCAATAAAACTCAATGAAATTCTTTAAGGAAATAGACCAAATATTGATGAAATTCATATGGAGACACAAAAATCCCCGATAGCCAAAGCTCTACTAAAAATAACGGAGAATGGAGGTATTACACTCCCAGACTTCAAACTCTACTACAAAGCAATAGTAATTAAAACAGCTTGGTACTGGAAAAAAGACAGACACACAGACCAATGGTACCATATAGAAAGCACAGAAGTAAAGCAACACAACTATGGACAACTGATCTTCGACAAAGGAGCAAAGAATCTGCAATGGGACAAAGACAGCTTATTCAATAAAAGGTGCTGGCAAAACTGGTCCACCATCTGCAAAAAAATGAAACTGGACCACTACCTCACACCATGCACAAAAATCAACTCAAAATGGATAAAAGACTTAAATGTAAGACTCAAAACTATAAAATATATAGAGGAAAACATAGGTAAAATGCTGCAAGACTTACATCTCAATAGTGCTTTCAAGGTGGCAGTCCCCAAAGCAATAAAAATGAGAGAGAAGATAAACAGATGGGACTACATCAAGATTAAAAGCTTCTGTACAGCAAAGGAAACATTAAACAAAACAAAAAGAAACCCCACTGAATGGAAAAAAATCTTTGCGCTCCACACAACGCACAAGAGTCTGATCACAAAGATATACAAAGAACTCATAAAACTCAAGAAAAACAAAGTAAAAAACCCAATCAAAAAATGGGCAGAGGAACTTAAAAAACACTTCTCCAAAGAGGACATACACATGGCCAACAGACACATGAGAAAAAGCTCAGAATCCCTCATGATCAAGGAATTGCAAATTAAGACCACAATGAAGTACTACCTGACACCGGTAAGAATGTCATACATCAAAAAAACCAACAATAACAAATGCTGGTGAGGATGTGGAGAAAAAGGAATTCTAGTACACTGCTGGTGGGAATGCAAGCTAATCCAGCCTTTATGGAAGGCCATATGGAGGTTCCTCAGTCTACTAGAAATGGAACTACCATATGATCCGGCAATCCCACTCCTAGGAATCTACCCAAAGAACACAAAATACCGATCCAAAAGAGCACCTATACTCCTATGTTTATTGCAGCACTATTTATAATTGCTAAGACCTGGAAACAACCCAAATGCCCAAAAGTAGAGGACTGGATCAAGAAGATGTGGTACATATACACAGTGGAATACTATTCAACAATCAAAAATGAAAAACTAGGGCCATTTATAGAAACATGGATGGAACTAGAAGGAATTATACTCAATGAAACAAGTCAGAAGGCAAGAGAAAAATATAGGGTGGTTTCATTACTAGGAGGAATGTGAAAGAGTAACAACAACAACAAAAAAGAAGAAGAATAAGCTCAAGGAAATGGGCAATTACAACCAAAAGCAAACAAAAACTCAACAAGACCAACAGGTCAAAGATAAACCAAAGGGACCATGAGGGGGGGAGGGGAAGAAAGGGACAGCAAAGATGGGGATGAGGGCAGAAAGAGCACAAGGGACTGAGGTGATGGTGCACGGGTGAATGGTGGTGGGAACTCCCTGGGGAATACAAATGATGTCAAACTAATTAAATAAAAAAAAAATAATAGGGCCTCCCTGGTGGTGCAGTGGGTTAAGCAATGCACTATGAGGCAAACCGCAGCCACTGCAGCACGAGTTCGATCCCTGTTGCTGGCCAGGGAAGGGACCCAATTGGTGGGGCGGACCTCTCCTGCCTCGTCTGCTGCTCCTCTTGGCAGTATGTTTCGGTCAGTCTGCCTGTTCTGCTCCCCACTCTGTCTCTGGTGAATCCTCTCACCTCCCGTGACTCTGGCTTGTACCCCAGCTCTTGTATGCATAAATAAATAAATCTTAAAAAAAATAATAAATTATGTACTTGGCTTTGCTCACCATGACACAATTCATGGAAGACTCTGTATTCTGTCTTTCCATAGGCAGTGTGGAGGCAGGTTCTCAGGTGCCTGCCCTGAGACACAGGGGTCCACTGCCCTGAGCAGCAGCTCTCCAGCTGCCTTTCCACGCAGGCTCCTATAGCAGCCAGTGCAGGCTTCCTTGGGTTCCCCGAGGCAGCTCGAACTACCAGTCCACTATGACACATTTGCTGTTTTCTACCCAGGCCCCTGAGGCAGCTCTCAGCAAGGTTTTGGAAGTGATGCAATTTGGTTTTTTGTGAATGACTTTGAAAAGAATGAGCATTACTTGAGTACAAAAAAAAACCTCTAGGAATATGCTGGAAGAGTTAGGCTCCTGCTGTGTATGAAGACTAAAGTCTGTACTCAAATGCGGAGTCCTGGCCAAGGAATTGTATAGCTGGGAGGTTCCCCTTTGCCTCTCACGAGCCTCTGGTTGACCATCTGTTCCTTTATTTTCAGAGGGGACAAAACAGATTTTCACAAGCCAGTAGAACTCCAGAATGTGAGGACAGTGCTTTTTTAGAGGCTTGATTTCCTGGTTGTTTCAGAATGAATATAAAAAGTTCTTTGGAGGTTTTGAGCAAGGTAATCTCAACCAGATGAAACCGACCTCCTTTACCGTTTTGTAAGTTCAAGGAGGCAGGTGGTGTGGGGAGGGAGAGTGGCTGATGCTTTCCTCCTGACCAGATGAGCTAGTTCTGCTCATTTGTGGGGTGACAGCTCTGACCTGGTCAGAGCCCTTACATACGCACAGGCCATCAAGAGAAAGGACTCTCAGTGAACACAGGACAGGAAGAGACTGGCTATCACAGCATAAAAAATAGAGTTACCTCCCCAGCAATGCTTCTCAAAGTGTGGGTCCTGCAACCAATGGTGTCAGTGTCATCTGAAACTTGAGCATGGGTTTGTCAGTGATCATCTTAGATGTCTCTTCCACATCATATTTCCTATGCACTAGGGTTCAAGATGATCCATAACTGTCTCATGCTATTACATAATGCATGAGTAAATGATGACTCAACAGTAGATGGGCACCTATTGCCATGTATCTATAACATACCTGTCTACCTACCTTCCTCTATTTATTTATTCATCCATCCATCCATCCATCTATCCACCCACCCACCCATCCATCCACTCATCCATCCATCCATCCATCCATCCATCCATCCATCCATCCATCCATCCATCCATCCATCCACCCGTCTATCTAGACATAGCATATGATAGCCCAAAATCTAGAGTCAGATGCCCTAAATTTGGTACTTACCAACTAATTATCTGTCAAACTGATACTATCTTGCAGGGGATGAGATGGTGAACCTGTTTAGTGATGGATCTGGAACATGACCACTTCCCACATGCAGTGACTATTATTTTGCTGCTTTACCCCCTTGCATTATCCTCACCTCCCTTTAAATACACGGCTCCCTTCCTTTCCCTTATTCATTTCCCCAATTAGGTATTCCTCTCAAAGCCTTTCAGCATGAGTGCCCCTCACTTGTGAGACACCATGTGAGACATGGAACTACCTGAGACTGCTCAAAGCCCATCAAACCTTTTGGCACAACCCGGGCTGACAAGTCTGAGCTCTGGCTTGTCCATGACTGTAAAGTCAATTGGGGGAACTTTCAAAAACCTATGAATGTATGTGAATCAGTTCAGCTAAACTGTTTCTGAGGGTCCTGAGTTGGTCACCCCAGAGCAGCAGATTTCTCGGGCATCCAAAGAGTCTAGGGCTGAGGACTGGTTATCCTAGATGACAAGGCCCTTGAAGCTATCTTGGGGCAGCAGAGCAGCTTCTGACATCCAGTTATTCTGCACTGTACTGTTCATCCCTGTAACGTATTCTTTTGGGGGGCCCTAGGAGATAGAGGATGCCATCAGTTATCCCCCCCTAACAAAGACCCCCAGTTCATTCTTCTCTAGGACACCACAGTATATAGGGGTCAAGCACTTAGTTCCCATGACTGATGGCTCTCATGCTTTCCTCGGGTGTCCATCAGACTTTCATTTTTCAAAGGTAGTACTCTTTCTTGACCAAAAATCTTAGCAAAATTTCTAAATGTAGAACATGAAAATGGGAATCACTCTTATGGCAGACAGAACCAGAAGCAGTGGAGATACTTGGTACCCCAGCCCCATCATTTCCCCTGGGGCTCTTGTAGCCATCACCCAGCATCAGGACTTAACCTCAGCCAATGGGCACTGTCTTCCATGGGAGATCATGCAACCCCCAGCCTCCCGTCTCTGGGCCCAAAGACTGACGGGTACAGAGTGAAGCAGTGCCATCATGTTGCCTGAAGCAGGGCCAACATGGGCTCTAAGGCAAGACTTAACCTGGGGTGCCTTCTTGTTCAGCCCCTTCTCCTGCCACATCCTGCTTGCTTTCTTTCTGGTAATACACCCACAATAAATGTCATCCCTCTGAACCTCAGGTTCTACTTCTAACTTAAAATGAAGGCTAAGGGAATCAAAAAAGTATATATGCCCAGTAACTTCAGCAACTACTTATATGTTGAAAGGTTTCCTTAAAGTTAGTCCTTATGACTCGAGGAATTCAACTGTTTTTCTCTCCCTTCTTTCTTCCTTCCCTCCGCCTTTTATTTCTTCTTTCTTTCCTTTCTTCTTCCATTCTATCCTTCCTCCTGCTCCTCACCTTCTCTCCCTCCCTTTCCTTTCAAATACTTCATAGGCAATACTAGAATAGTCTTATTACAAAGCTCGTAAGTCAGCAGCTGGAGTTCAGTTTGACCACTGGTGAAGAGGTCAAACCTTTCGCTCTTCTCATGGCATCCGTAAGTCTCACAGCTGCTGCTCAGAGCTGGGAAACCAGGTACAGGGACTCCTAGCACTGCATTCGGCTCTCTGAACAGCTGTCCATGCAGACTGCAGACAAACTGAAAAGGGAAGGTCCAACGAAGAACCAGGAAGTTTCCTGCTGGGAAGCTAGAAGGCTTGGCATTTTGCTCTTGTGTCCTGGTAAACAAGTTCAAAAATATCCCCCACCTTTAACTCCATGTTGTATTACAAATCAGAGCATCAGTGACTTTTTTGTTACTGCCTACTGTCCGCTAAAGTCACCATATAAGGCAGCCTATTTAAAGAATTGTGCCAAGATCATGCCAACCACAAGAACAAACAAATAACACAGAATAATAAATATTGCTTTCTCACATCAATTCATCAAATCCAAGGAATTCTAGAGCACTTGGGCTTTGAGAACCAGAGTGAAGTTATTCAGTCTTGAAGAAAGACCATTCACAGCAATTAAGAGTCTTTAAGTCTGAGATGTTGAGTGGGTTGAGTTGTGGTCTGACATGAGGGCTCTTGATTTTATGTTGTGCTCTTTCTTGTATTCATGGGAAGAACTATAAACTGTAGGTTTTAATTTTGTAAGCTGTCTTTTTCTTTTGCTCTTTTTGCCTCATGCAATTTATTCATGGAACATTTATTTTAATCATTTTAACTTAAAGGCTATATAATTGAGTAGAGAAATACAGTCTAATCTATCAGTTAGAAAACAATATTCACTCCATAACATTTGACAATAATAAAACCTTATGTTTAAGAATCTATCTTTTCAAATGTTAATTGGAAGGTCAGGTCCATTGGGATGAACTCCAGCAAAATGATCAACACATTAAGCATCTGGTTAAAACATATTAATTAAACAAATGGATACCAGCAACTTCAGCTTAATCAATTTGCCTTTTGAATAGAATTAAGAAATAGCAAACCTTTAAGGAACTCAGTAACTGATGTATAGAAAATGTAGCAAAGAATTATGAGAAGCAAACAAAGAGTCTACCAGACCGATCACTAAGTACAAAACAAAAGCAGAAAACAAAGACACTATAAAGCAAAAATTTCCCATTAACTTCTTTGATTCAGTGGTTCTGTAGGTTCAGTGTCTGTTTTGTTTTGAGGAACATGAAATCCCAACAAGTCTGATGATTTACTTTTTAGAACAAAGGCAAATTAGAAGAGGCAAGTTATAATTTTTAAAGTAGCATGGAGAGAAGGATCTTCTTTATGTGGGAGGAGATAGAAAAATGTTCGAATCAGACACAAGAACAAGAGGAGTACAGCAATGTGGACTCATGAGTCCAAGGGAACAACTCTCCTGCACACAAAAAGTTCAATTACTGCTATTTAGAATGGCCATCTTGAGTAATCCAGAAAGGGGAATTACAAAAACAATACACTGTAACTGCTTTGCAATTTACAAAGCATTTGCAACTCCATTATGGGAATGAGATTCTAGGTAGCACACTCTGCTTTTGAAAGTAGGGAAATGTGAATGAGGTTATAGAAAGATTCACAAATATATTTCTCAACAGGGAAATTCTTGAACATAAAAGAACACTTTCTCTGCTATTGGGAAGGTTGAATCTCTTTTTCTGGGCTTCCTTGCCTGATAAGGAGATGGAAAGAAATTATTCTCTCTCCCTCCTCCCCCTACATATATATCATCCCCAAATGGAGCTCTAAGAAAATGTTATTGGAAAAAAGTAGTAACTATTTTGTAGTAGTGGTGGGTTAGCAGAAAATTCCAATTTTTCAATTAAAATCTATAGTAAAGGATTTATTGCATCTATACCATGTAATTTTTATTGTTCCTTTTCTTTACCTCAAATTTCTTTTCTTTTCTTTTTTTAAGATTTATTTATTTATGCATACAAGAGCTGGGGTACAGGCCAGAGGTCTGGCAGGGGCGGGGGGGATGAGAGGATTCACCACAGAGAGCTGGGAGCAGAACAGGCAGATCAACAGAAGTACACTCCTGAGGGGAGCAGCAGGCACAGCAGGAGAGGTCTGCTGTGCCATGTGGGTCCCCCCCTGGCTGGCAGCAGGGATCGAACTCGTGCGTGCTGCAGTGGCTGCGGTTTGCTTCATAGTGTGTTGCTTAACCCACTGCGCTACCAGGGAGGCCCTACCTCAAATTTCTTAATGAAACTCAGTAGCAAAATATCAGTGGACAGAGATCCAAGCTACAAGTGACTTTTTGTATGCATAGTCCAGTCATATATACCATATGATGAAAGTCTGCTAAATTATATAACTACAATATCAGTCTGCAGGTGTCATTAAGTTTTTGCAGTAATATCAATTAGATGAGGAATAAACAGGTAGAGTCTTCTCTTATAGAAATACTAATAGTTATTTACCAGAAAGATTCCCTGCTTAAAGATAATTCCAATCCTATGTCTGTTACTGTGTTTAGTTGGTGCCTGTTGATGGTGGATGTGGGTAGAGGAGTTTGAGTGCATGGATTTTAAAATCACAGGTTTTAGGAGATGAGAGATGATTCTGGAAGCAATGGTGAGGTGCCTTCCCAACAGCCAGGCCTGGTGAAGGAGAGAAGAGCCACCACTTGGAGACCTAGGGGGAGGACTGAGAGTCGGAGTGGGAAGTCGAGGACACACCAGAGAAGCTAGTGAAATGATGTTGCTGATGATTCCAGAGGGTAGATGGAGGCTCCTGGCCTTTTGGAAAGGAGACAGATGGAGTTGGGTTCATGGAAATGAAGGCCTGATAAAGATGCAATTGTGAGAGGAGGAGGCTCTGCAGACTTGTGCTTCTTCTGGTGATTGGCTGATTGGGATGAGGGCTGTGATGAAGTCCTTTCCTAAGGTCTCAAAGTTATGTTCTGATAAGACAGACAGTGCTGAAGATGGAGGAGGTGAATGTGTGTTAGGGGGGTGCAAGGAAAACTAATGCCTCTTTTCATTAATTAATCCCCCTCATGTCAGTTTGAAGGGCAATGGAACAGGGGTATTCTTGAGAGCCTGAGGTGTTCTGGATCCTTCATCATTTATTTGTCTTTCTCTTGGGTCCCTTATGCCATAGTCAACACTGCTCCCAGGCCTGAGGAGAAGATGGTGACTGAGTCTTTGGCTTGTGGCCTTTAGGAACAGGCAACAGGTACAGGTTTCGTTTTCAGATGAATGAAGCACCCTCAGGGGGCCGGGGTGGGGGTGCAGCAGAGATATTGTCTCCTGCCCACCTGCTGTCTAACAACCTTTGACTCAGTTCCCCTGGCAGTCATTGAGGCTAACTTAAGGATATCTGGCCCAGTCGACGCTATGGGTGATGCTCATCTCTGGATGAGAACACAGGAGAGCACAGAAGAATGGGTAGCGGTTGATGTGAGAATGAGGAGTTTTGTTGAAGGCACGTTGAAGGTCCAATGCCCGGAGGCATTGAAACAGGTTGTTCAAAAGCAACTGAATATATTGGGCTGGAGTGCAGAAGAGAGAAGCCTGAGTAGAATTAGATGTGGGAGTTATCAGCTGGTGGGTGAAAGAGAAAGAACAGGTAAAATGTGCAAAAAGGACCCACGGTAATTATGAAAAGTGAAAAGAGGTGGGGGTTGCGAATAGACTGGGGAAGACCCACAACTGATGAAGGGGGGAGGAGGGAACCAAGAGGACCAGGGAAGAACTATTACAGCACAGGAAGGGAATCAGCATTGTGAGGGATTTCAGGAGAAAGCAGTGGCTGCTGCTTCTTGGTAATGTGGAAATGAGAACATTGTGTTTATATCTCCCAATTCCAAATCCAGATCTAAGGATGAATGTTATAGTCACATAGAGATCTACAAAAAAGGGTGTTCCCAGGACAGAAGCTCATAAACATCCTGCCAGAGAAAGTGAAGAATGACAGATTGAAGGCAGGTTCTAGGACTGTTCTACAATAAATAACTCTTCAGAGATGTCACGAAGATTTAAATGAAATGGATAATCTTCTAGCAAAATACAAGTTAACCAACCTGATACAAGCTATTTTAGAAAAAATAGACTTAAAAAGTGGAAAAAATGTTTTCAGATTTATTTTAAAATAGATGTAAGCTTCAGTTATTATTGGAAGTTAGTATTTTTTCCCAAACATCCAAAGAACAATTCTATAAACTGTTACACAAAAGAGAAAACAAACAAAGCAACGATGGACATCTTCCCAAATTGCTTTTCAAAACTAAAGTCTGACCAAGTACACTAAGTGACTGTGATAAAACAATCTCCCTATGGATATATATGTAAAAATAATACATTTTGGCAATCAAAACCCAGTAGTTTATTAAAAGAAAATTTCCCTGGCCAAGTAGAACCTTTTCCAAGAATGGAAGAGTTTAATATTAGGCAATCTATTAATATAATACAGCACATAAAGAGGTCAAAGGACCAAAAAAAAAAAAAAACCGAAAAAACCAAGAAATCATATGATTACCTTGATACATGCCAAAAACTCATTGGAAACAATTCCACATCTATTACTGATGAAATTCTTAGTAAGCTAAGAACATTATGCATCTTTAACACAAGAAAGACTATCTCCATTTGTGAGCATGAGTAGGGAGTCTGGAATTTGTGTAGAAGGAGGTTTAAGAAAGATTTAGTTGGAAATGGATATGTTGAAGCTGAATTTGCAAGGCAGTATCCTATGTTTCTCAGGAAAAATGTGAATTTATGGTGACTTCCAGAGTGGCTGAAAAAGCAAAAGAGCTGAGGCCATCTCCTAGCACCAATGTACAATATCACATAGCAAAAGGCTGGTGACATTTAAAGTAAGTCAGGTGCTGACTCAATACCTCCATTAACATTTACAATATTTAGGCCCTCCCTGGTGGCACAGTTGGTTAAGCAATGCACTATGAAGCAAACCATAGTCACTGCAGCACGAGTTCGATTCGTGCCACTGGCTGGGGAAGTGACCCACATGGCACAGGCAGACCTCTCAGCAGTGTATTTCAGTCAATCTGCCTGTTCTGTTCCCCACGCTGTCTGGTGGATTCTCTCACCCTCTACACCTCTGGCCTGTACCCAGTGCTTGTATGCATAAATAAATCTTTAAACAAAATTAACCACATTTAGGAGTTTTCATGCAATAACTCCTGTCCCCACTTACCCTACTCCTCTAACAGCCACCCCCCCCCCCAAATAAATGAATTATAGTTGGAGAAGCAACATTTTGATAGTAGATATTATCATCTAATAAACTTAAGCATGCACTAAGAAGTCATAAGGGCAGTGTTGTGGAAGAAGGCTTGACAGAAAGAACAGTGACACTCAGGAAAATGAAAGACAAGGAAGCTCGTCAAGTGGCATCAGAAAGTCTTGCAGGGTATGTGAACCTGGCTCTAGGTCTGTGTCTGGCTCCCGAGTCCGTGCTCTGAAGCAGTAAGCAACACTGTGTTTCTTTATTAATGAATGAGAAATGAACTCTAAAAGATCTTGTATTATAAAATGAATATAAAATAAAATTCCCATAGGCTAGCTACCACCAGTTTGAAAATATAGAAGTGATGGTTCATAATAAAAACCTGGAGCATAAAATACACAGGGAACAGCTGATAGAGAATTGGACAAGAAGTGTTTGAAATATTCCCAAGCATCAATGAGTGGCAGAAAAGATGTTTCAAAAATTAAAGATAAATATTATGTTCCTGGATGAGAAATCTCCTTATTTGCAAAGATTTTACCAAAAGGATTTTAAAAGTTTCATGCAATTACTTTCAAAATATTTTTATAACTTGATGGGAAAGTAAAACTCACAGGAGATGTATTACTAATTATCAATCTTACAAAGCTATAATAGTTAAAACATTATATTAGTAATGCTCAATTACAGTACAGTAAAAAATGCAAAATCGTTAGAATATGACAGATGACTCTAAAGGAGAACCTAGAACATATTGTCATGTGTTGCATAATAAATGTAACATTTCAAATCAGTGAGAAAAGAATGAATTATTCAACAACTGGTTTTAGAAATATTCACTAACCATTTGGAAAAAACTGAATTTCTTTCATATCACAGAACAACATCAGTTTCAAATGGATTAAAGTGGTAAAAGTATATATGATCTGTCTAGAGAAACATGTAGGTTAATATTTATGTACTCCCAGGTTGGGGAAGACCTTTCTAAATATAAATCAAAAGAAGAAGCCATTAAGTTTGAAATATTTAACAGCACAAAAAAGAAACCTTCCACACTGAAAATGTACTAAAATTGAAAAACAAATTTTAATCCGGGGAAATGTTAGTTCATGGTTTTAAAATTTTAAAGATATTTTTAAAAATCAATAGGAAATCGATGACTATTAAAATGAACAAAAGCATGATAACTCACAAGAGAAAAAAGACAAATAATAAAAACATGTAATATAACCTCCACATTGAATAAATGTGATTAAAACAATAAGAACACATTTGCTCTTTAAATTACAACTCAATAACCAAAACCAAATAACATGTTTAAAAAATAGGCAAAATCTTAACTAGACATTTCTATAACGATGTACAGATACTGGATAAGTACATGAAATGATGTTCACCATTACTAATTAATAGGCAAATGTAAATCAAAACCACAATGAAATACCATTTCTTACCTATTAGGGTAAAAAAGATCAGAAAATAACAAGTGTTGGTGAGAATGTGGAATCGTGGTACATTATGATAACACTCTGTAATGATGTGAAAAACGATGTGGTGATTCCGCAAAAACTTAAACAGAGAATAACCATAGAGTCCAGCAAGCCCATTTCTGCTTATATATCCAAAAGAAAGGAAAACAAGGGCTTGAAAGTGTCTGTATGCCCAAGTTCATAGCAGGACTATGCACAACTGCCAAAAGGTGAAAGCAAGTCAAGTGCCCATTAGTAGATGAACAGGTAAACAGAATGTGCTATCTGCATACAATGAAATATTAGCCTTTATAAAGAAGGAAATTCTAGCACATACCACAAAGTGGCTGGATCTTGAATATTTATGTTGAATGAAACGAGCCAGTCACAAAGGCACAAATATTATAGGATTCCTCTAAAGTACCTAGACAGAGAAGGGACATGGCGGGCTGAGGACTGAGAGGAGATGAGTGGGTGGGAATTACTGTTCAGTGGGTGTAGAGTTTCCACTTGGGAACATAAAAAGTTTTGGAGATGACGGCACAACAAAGTGAATATATTTAATGTCACAAATAGGCAAAATGATAAATTTTAAGTATGTATATCTAAAGACAAAATAAACAGGTAAACAAAATAAGGGGGATTGGATTTTTTTGATAACTACATGGAAGGGAAATCTAAACAAGAAACAAATGAACTAGAAAAAATTCTCACCAATTCAGATTGAAGATAAAGGAATTTTAGGATGGACATGAGGACAATCAAAGAAGCTAGTTCTCTGGGAATTCATAATTACAGATCCACTTTCACATAGATTTGGGGAATCCCCAAACTGAAAACAGTAACATGAAATTTGGCTCCAGATAATTATGCTCTGGGGGACTTGGGAGAAGCAAAAACCCTGGTGTGGGATAAATTATTGGAAAACCTAATAGTATAAACATATATATTCTCTCTAAATAGATTTATAGATTTAATGTAATCTCAGTCAAAATCCTAGTACTTGCTTTGGCAGAAATTGATGGGTTGTTTTGAAAATGCATATGGAAATGCCAAGAGCCAGAAATAACCTAAACATCATTGGAAAATAAAGAACATAGAAGGCTTACTCTGGCATATATCAAGCTCTTTTTAATAATGCCATACCATTTAATAGTGATGTACTTTTACAAGGACAAATAGATCAGTGGGGCAGAACAGAAACCTTCACATAAATTGGAAATAAAGCCACTTGATTTATGCCACAGGAAGCAGTGCAGTGCAATCATGAATTTTGACCCTACCTCACACCATACCAACAAAGCATCTCCAAATAGATTATAGACCTATGTGTGAAAGGTAAAACAGTAACATTTCTAGGAAGTAATATAGGGATATAACTTCATGCCTTTGAGGTAGGCAAGGATTTCATAAGCAAAACACAAAAAGCTCTAACAAGCATAAGCGGAAAATTAATAAAGTCCCTATAATAAACTGGTAGATTCTGTTAAGAGAAAAAGTCAGAGAATAGCAAACATATCTAATCTAATACATTTAGCTCTCAAAGTAGTTGTTCTAAAATAGGTAAAGAATGCCTACAAATTAAAAAGACAGACAGTTTAACAGAAAAATAGATAAAAACTTGAACATCCACTTCACAAAAGAGGATATTCAAAGGGCAACTGAAATGAGAAAGGCAGTCAGCACCAAGCATTGGAAGGATGAGCAGCATAAGGAACTTGTATACACGGCTGGTGGGATTTGAATTGGTAAAACTAGTAATACTTTGGAAAGTTGACAACTGACTAAAGTTGAACATGTGTACTCTCTAAGCTGACAGCGTTGCTTTTAGCCAACGTAAGTACTTTGCACGCACCATAAAGATTATGTACAAGAATGTTCATGCAGTATTACTTGCAGAATCCCAAAACAAGAGACCATATAAGTGTCCAACATCAGTCAAGTAAAGTGTGGTCTATTCATACAGTGGAATTCCATATAACAATGAAAATGAAAACTATTTCTACATGTAATGACACAGATTAATCTTACAGCATAATGCTAAAGGATAGAAGTCAGACACAAAAGAAGACGTACAATATGATTCCATTTATATGGAGGTTAAAGATAAGGGTGATTGATTTATGTTGCTTGAATTCAGGGTGTTATTTACTTTTGGGAGGGTAATGATGAGATTTTAGGGACATTCTGGGGTATAATGGGCACATTCTATATTTTTAGTTACCTGGTGGTTATACACAGATCAAGAGTTTATTTTTCTGAATATTTATTAAGCTCTCATTTCTGCAATCTTCCACTTTTGGTATGATGTCATAGCTAAAAAAGCTTACTAAGAAAAAACTATGATATAACTTTTCTCTGGGGCACTGTGTTAATGAGAACTTAGAAGGGTTTCTATCCAGAACTAGAAAATTTACTTCCCATGAAACTAATCAGAAATATATGCAAATGTTTTATGAATCAATCAAGATGTACATTTTAATGTTTTTAAATGTGTGAAAGCTGAGAAAGAACCTCAATATGTCATCAGAAGGGACTGATGAATTAGATGTGGTATGATAAATGAAAGGCTTATATCATCTTCAGTATTCAAGTTATTCAGAGTTTGGGAATACTGTTTTTGTATAACAGGTAGGAGAAAGAGCGCAATAGTGTACATACTATTTTAAGTGTGTGTGTGTAAAAGAAAATGTACATATTAGAAGTACAGCAGATACTTTAACAATTCTTATCTTTAGGTGGTAGTGTGGTGAATGGACCTTTCTCCAGTACATTTTTCTGTGTTTTCCAGTTTTAGGAAAATAATATAAAAAATGTATTTGTAAATTTAACATTAAATGAAACATAAACTCCAGATGCAATAAAAAGAAGGATAGACAGATACATATACAAAAAATTAAATTCTAACCAATCAAACATACCATTAGATGCTGGTTGGATTAAGGCTTTCCATTTTCTACACTGAATACTTATGTTTTTTTTTATGGCCATGAAATTAACTTCATAATGACATAGTCAACTTTGTAAATCCAGCTACATCTGAGCAATGCTTAAGATTCTTTGGCAACAGCAGGTTACCTTTGTCACAGCTATTTCTGTGAATTGAGATATAAATGGGAAGGGAAGAAGAGGGAGTAAATACAAATTATTCCTTCAAGTATAGCTTCAAGGTTGGGGGGGAACAAGAAGCCTGTTTTCTCTGACATTCTACAATCCTTCTAGTGTAGACCAATGTTTATCAAGCTTGACTGCACAATAAAAATCACAAAAGAAGCTTAAAAATAATACTGATGCAGGGGACCCTCTCTTGGAGATTTCAATTTAGTAGGTGTAGCTGAAGCCTGGATTGTTCAGGTGATTTGAATGAAAGCTGTTTCCATTCTTTTTTCACTGTTTTCCTTGAGAAGTTAAATTCCTTATCTCTAATAGCTTCATACATATGTATGGGATACACTGGGGACATAGTAAGACCTCAATAAATAGTGATTGATGGACACAGACATCTTTCTAGGAGATGCAGGACATGCCCTCACAATTGAAGAAATCTTCTCCTTAGGTTGGAGGGTGATTCAAATTCGGAAGGGACCAGCTAGGAAGTAGGGGGCACCTGAGTCCACAGCTTCCCTGTGGTGCTGATTACTTGCATCACCCTTTCAAAACTGAAGTCACTCCCTGATGAATGTACGGCTTATCTTCTTAGGGTCAAATAGGTAGGGTGAAATCTCACTATAATCAATAGAATAACTCAAAGGGAGGTAAAAACTCAGTTGTGCTATTGAAATGTCAGCACTGATTAAACTGTTTCAATGATGGCATTTGGGGTTTGCTAAGTGACCAGAGTAATTGAATTTGAAGTAAAAGGAAAAGCAGTATTTTATGCCTACAAATGTTTACAACACATTAGGTGTTTTGCATATCCTCAGACCTTGCAAAAATGAATGAAAACTATTTGTGTGTGCAATGGTGGAGATGACTCTCTCAACATAATGCTAAGTCTTAGTATTCCCATTTTATAGATAAAGAAGCTGAGGTTCAGAGTTTAGCAACTTGTATATAGACAGAGAGAAGTCTGAATTCTTGATGAGAAGTCTGAATTCTTGTCTATTTCACCTTAGGACCTGTAAACTCTCTACATCTTCAAAATGTGACCTTCGGTCATACAAATGATGGGAAAGGGCATTTGTAACAGAAGTTCCTATTAGACTCTTAGTAAGGTTTCTATATTGTCAACAAGTCAGTGAAGAAAAGACATTCATCGAAATAAGGGAGACTAAAACATGAATTTTTTTATTATTTGACGGTCTCTGTCAAGCATTTGGAAAATAAATTAGATTGTGGTCTTTCTGGAAAGATAGACGGGTGCGGTTCATTAGTGGCTTTCAAGTCAACTAATTCTATGAAAAGGAGAACCGCACAAACTGCATTAGCACTTGTGTTTACAGGAACTTGCAATGAGGAAATTTTACTGAGATATCTAAGGTCCAAGGTAAGGTTCTGTGATAGCCTATAGCCCATCATGAGTGTGAGCTCAAGGCAAGTCATTGCCTCTCACTGGGGCTCACAAAACAGGACATTTAAATACATTTTGAAGGCTATAGATATTTTATTGATCTGATATAAGCTTTGGATCTTTTCCCAGGATGATGAACTACACACACAACTGCGAATGCCAGTTCTGGTTGTTCACAGAACTTTAATCATGTCATGTAGTAACATCTTTTAAAAGAATTCTTAAGACAAAAAGACCAAGATACTACTGCAAGTGACTTTTAGTGGCATGTAAAACACGTGTTTAGGATGTTATGTGAAATGGGAAGATGTAAGACAGTACACAAGCACGATGTTCCACCGTGGGTGTTGAGAGCTTGCTCTCCTGAGCCATGCCCCCTGCTCTCTGTCCTGGCTGTCACTCACCTAGTTACTTGACCTTGGGTGAACAGCCTTGCCTCTCTGAGTTTCTGCTTCCTGATCCATGAAATGGAAAACATAGTGCTGTCCCTCTCCTAGGGTTATTGTAAAAAGTAACATCGTGCCTAACATATCATGAGGATTTAGTGAATATTCATCATTGTTTGCTCAATTAAGCAAATATATAAAGAGACTGAAAATGACATAGGAGATAGATCAAATTATTACCAGTAGTTGTCTCTGGATTATGACCAATGTGTTTTGTTTTTTCTTAATTTTGTTTGGACTTTTCCATTTCTTTCTTTTTTTTAAATCAAATACTGGGCTTTTCAATTTCTACTAAGAATATTTGCTACTTTTATAATTAGAGGGAAAAGGTGTTTGCTAGAAAGTAATTTTGAAAATCTTCCTTGAGGAAGTTTCATGCCTAAGGGGTCTGATCTATGCGTATCCCATGTGGTATTTTGACAAACCAATAACTTCAGAGGAGAGTAAGATGGGGATGATTACTACTGTCTTATATTTTCCTCACTAGGCTCTCATACTTAGGTTGAAAGATTGTCATAAATGCCATCGAACTTTCTTTCAAATGTGGCGTTTTGGGTATAGACTGTCTACAACCATCCTCTTTTGCTTCAAGCCATCCTTCCCCCTGGCCACACGTCTCTCTAAAGCAGTTAGTCTTTTTAGGGGGCAGGCCTCTGTGAAAACCACAAATGCCATGTCAAGAAGAATTCACAGTCAGCCTCACTGTTTTGCACTCAATTTCCTGTTCCCATAGAACATTTCTACTGATTAAGAATACCTAAGTCATGGCAACAATTTTAGGACTATATAAACACACTTTAGTTGTGTAGACCAATCTGAGAAAACAGATACGTTTAAAACTGAAACCTTTATAAGCCAGATGATTCTGTGGATCATTACGGGTATTATGTATGAAGATTTTGCTTCGTCAAGGAACTAACATTGTTAGTATCTCGATGAACAGCAAACCTATAATGTTTTCAAACCATGCTGCTCTCTACCCAAATGCTACACTCTTCCAGAACACACCTAATGCAGAGCAACTCACCCAATTCAAAAAGTTCAATACTTGCCTCACTCTGGAATTTAGGTACATTCATTTACAGTACTCCAGGTCACCTCTGAAATGGCCATCACGCATACCACTTAGTTGACTGATGGTTGGACAATGATGGAGGGACAATGAAGAGACATCTAGAAACTTTTGGTCAGAGGAGGTGGTTGATACCTATGGGTTGTGAGACTGCTTGGAAATGGACCATCTGTGGTGAGATGGAGCCTTCCCCAAGTAAGGATGGAAAAGGATGCACATTGATTGAATCCCTACACGACACTGGGTAGATTTAGGTCATCTCCCACAGCTCCTCACCGTGATTCTGGAGGGTGGTGCTTCTGCCCACATTCCCAATTGAGTTTTAGGGAAGTTGATATATGTGCCGCAGGTCAGATGATTATCAGATGAATAAAATTTTAAAATAATGCATATCTTCCTGTTATAGAAGGCCATCGTTGAGGTTGACCTTCAAAGGCTGAAAATGTACAGTGCCTAAATTCACTTAAACTGAGAGTCAGGGTAGCTGTGATTTTGATCCTGCTGACTTATCAGTGGCTTCAAGGGATGTGAATGAAGGGAGACAGGGCTGAACTTTTGTTGGCTCCTTCAAACTTGTCTTCCAAACGGGCATCCCCCCTTTCTTTCACTCTGACACAAGGACTGCGCCCACATTCCAAAGATGCCTGGGGAACTCACAAGGAGATCTATGTAAAGAGCCTGGAGTCCGCACTTGAACAAATCCATACAACTACAACTCCATCTTATGATCTCCACTCCTGGCTGAGATGCCATTTGGCATCTCCCTGCTAGCTGCCGCGTTTCACTTGATCCTCTTCCAAGATTTCCAAACATGTGCCTGGCACCCACGAGAGTTTCAGAGGAAGTGTAATAGTGACAGAAGTGCTGCGGGGTGGATTTGGCGTATGCGAGTGAGTGGAACTCTCATAAAAGCAAGTGTAAGTTCTTTGAGTATTAACTTCCACAAAAGGAACATCAACTTTCCCGCGAACGCGGCTTTTCCTTTTGCTTAGGTTTTCTTTTTTTTTCCTTTTTGGAAATGAGCGGCTCCCGAAGTTAGGCATAGAACCCTATTAGGCAAAGGCTCCCTGAGACCCCCCGGGATAGACAGAACCCTGTGTGACCCGCAAGTGCCCCAGCCTTTCTGGAGGAGTAGCCCCGGCTGTCTAGCCCCCGCCTCCAGAAGCCGCTTCGTGCCGCTTTGGGCACAAGCAGGTTCAAAGCACAGAACAAGCAAACCACCATCACCCCAGAAAGGGATCTCTGAACCCGGAGTCAGCGTGGACTGCGTGTGCTCGCAGGCTAGAAGCCCAGCGAAGCCTCAGTGCGTGCGGACAGGAGGTTGGGGCCCCGCGGACGTGGTCTAGCATCACCAACATTCACGTCTCAAGGGAGAGAGAGTCCTTGAGCCCTGGTCGAACCAGAGCCGCGTCTCAGGCTCTGGCGCCAGCGCCAGGTCAGAGGAGACAAAGGTGGACGGAGGAAGGAAGAGAAGGACAGTGAGTTCGTGTTCTCTCGGGACAAGTGCGCGCGGTACCTTGGATTCCTGGCTGCCGGTGGATGCAGGAGAGGGCGGCTGCTCGGCGCTCGCCGCCTCCTTGGGCAGCCCGTCCACGCCGTCCTCGCGGGCGCCTCTCGGAGGGATCATCGTGGCGGCGCGGGAACGGTGTTGGGCTCCCGGAGGAACAGCGAGGCTCGCCTTCCTCCGGCGCGCCCTCCCCGCCGCGCGCTGGTCGCTCAGCTCCGGGTCCCGGGGATTCCCATCCGCACCCAGGCGCCCAAGCGCCCTCCTCCGGCCTCGCCCCCGCCCGGCCCGGCCCACCTCCCCGCCACTCCCGCGGGCAGCAGGAGAGCGCGCCCCGCCCCGCCCCGCCGCGCCCGCCGTGCCCGCGGCCACCGCGCCGGCCACCGCACAGTCGTGACAACCACCCGGCGGCGGGCTCGCGGACTCGGGCTCGCCCGCCCGAGAAAGGGGGAGGCGGGGAGGCGGCTCCGGGGCGGGGCTGCGCGGCCCGCGCCGGGAGTAGCGTGGGCAGAGGCCGGGGGCCGCGCCCGCGAGCGGCTGGGCGGGGAGGCCGGGCGCGCACCCCTCGGGGTCAGGGTGACGCCCTGGGAGGGACAGCGAACCTTCAACCCAAACTCGACTGAGTAGAAAACCCAGGTGGGAGTCAGCCTGGAGGGACCACCTGCTACTGTAACTCCTCCATTCCTCACCAGGGGAAACATGGACTGTAAGGAAGACGCCGACTTGCAGCGTCCAGAGCTGGGGTCCCTGGATTTGAGGGCGTTCAGCTTTGGACCAAAGTAAGAGGCACTGCACATTATACGTGCCCTCATTTTGTGGTACTCTTATGCGCTAAGCTCTTTATTTACACTTATTTAATTACATCCATTTTATAGATGAGGAAACTGAAGCTTTAAGGAGGCCAAGTAATATGCTTTGAGTCACGAGCTACAAATGGTGGAGCGGGATTGAAACCCATCTCGGCTTCCAGATTCAGGTTTTTGGGACTGTGGAGCTTCAAATCTAGGCCAGATCTTTGAGTTGAAGAAAAAGTGGATTTTGCTCGGCTCCAAGGACTTCCAGAGAGCTTTAGTAGGTCGTTTGAAAACATAAGTTGGTATTGGATAAAGGGGCCAAGTATCCAGTATGTTTTGAAGGTGCAACCTCATTGGGAAGGGAAAGAAAATACATTGGGATATTTAAATGCTCCCCTTTTTTTCTTCAAGAATACAAGATGTCCTCCTTAGTTTTCTAGTACAAAATTATTACCTTATGTTCAGATTTTCTTGATTAACTATAAGTATTTGCAAGTCAGCTTCATAGGTATGTCCCTTATATAGTCACTCAGGGCAGGGAATCAGGGTCCTGCATTTTCATTTTGTACCAAACCCTGTGAATTATGTCCCTGATCCTGCAGGTTCGCCCTAGCTTAAGTCCTTTGGAAAGAACCTAGCTTCCCATCCTGGCCATCAATTTAGAGTTGCAATTTTAAATGATAACCTCTTCCTAGGTCTTCGGCTCTCAGAGTGCTCCCAATACCCTGTGACGCTTCACTGCTCACTAACCCAAGCCAGAAAGGCCAACCCAGATGGACACACAAAAAACCTAAGTGTTTGATGGAGATAAAGTTCTAATAGAGTCAGGGCAGGAGCCACAATAGTTATCAACCATCTATTCTGTGCCAGACTTTACTAATGACACAGCAGAGAGAGAACAGAGATAAATCTGTTCTCCTGGAATTTAGAGTCTGATGTGAGAGACCACGATTAATTAAACATCGCACATACACACACGCATGTGCAAACACATACACATTTCTCAGGGAGCAAGAAAGGAAAAATACAAGATTCTAAAAAAGCACAGGAAAAGCACATACAAATGGAAGGCCTGAATTAGTATGGGACCAGCTAAGAGTTTTCTGAGGAAGTGAGGTCCACCCTCCTGAACCTAGGGTCTACAAGCCATTCCAGTCTTGGTGGGCAAACACTTTTGTGGTTTCCAACAAAGAATTTCTCATCTTTGTATTTTATTTTATTTTTTAAGAATTAAAGAACACTTGTAATATGTCACCCTCCATGATGGTGAATGCTTAGCCCTGATTAATGATAACCATTAGCTAATAACAATTTTAATTGTCCTCCTGAAGGAACATTTGAGGAAGCTAGTACAGTCTTCCTCCTGTTCCAGCCCTGTCCTAGTAACAGAAATCCTTGGTGTATATTGTTCCTTGCCTAGGAAATTATGGAGTTAGCTGTAGTTTCCAAAACTGATCAAGTATTTATTCATTTATCTCTTTCCCATACTTTCTTTTCCATCTAATTTTTTTGTTTGCTAGATAATTTCTTCTATTATTCAGAAACATATCTGTAAATATTTGTTTTTCTTGCTATTTGTCTTAAAATTTTCTTCCTTGATTCCTTCAGTCTGATTTAGAGTCCAAGCCAGTGCCTATTATCACGGCATCCTTCTTTAAATAACCACAGACAATGAGCTCCATTGGGGGCAGGTACCATACTGTGTTCATCTTATTTTCTCAGTCCCTGGCACATTGTTTGTTAACAGGATGGTGAAAGGAGGTTGCCTTGTTGCCCCTCAACCCCCTGATCTTTAAGATGAACTAGTCATTAGTAACTCCAAGTGCTCTCCATGTACTGTATAGAGAAATATACTGGATGCTTCCAGAAAATAGCGAGTTTTAAAATCAAACAAGCTTCTTGATATTAAGGACTTTGTATTTATTGGCTTAAAAGAGGATCTTAAAAATGAGAATCATGGCTATCTGAATGTGGGTTCATTGGTTTGTAGGAAGGTGAGGGGTCTGCAAAAAGGAGATCAGATGCACAACTCATCTCTGGGACAGGACGGAGCTAGACAGAGTGCTCCTTGGAGCTGGTGGGGTAAGAGCAGCTGGCAGAAATAGTTGGCACTGCGTTCGTGTGGGACTTGGGTGATAGGCACTGCTGCTTAGGGATTTGCCTGATTCAGGTTCTGGAGTGATGAGTCCACCCATGTTCTCCTGCAAGCCAGCCCTGACCTAGTACTGAGGGAAAATTGAGATATTGATTGTGATGCTCAGAGCACAGTGTACTGGAGGTCAGTGGATGAGAAATGGTGATTCTTAGAGGACATCCGAGAAAGTGTTGACATCCCTGAGCCAAAGTGCACTTTTTCATGGCCCTTGTGAGATAACCTCTTTGGACTCCCAGTACTTGATTCACAGAGTTGAGGCCTCAAGAAATATTGGAGGTCCTGAGTTAGGAGCTACAGTGACATCTTAACTGTGATGGTTGTTGAGACAACCTCATATGTACTGTAGATTGGTGAAGCCTGGAGAAATTAGGTTGCACATAATTACCTTATCTTGAGTCAGTAGAAAGGTTCTGTGATTTTGGCAGTTTCTCTTCGTGGTCCATTGCACCCTGGTTGCTGGTTAAATATCAAGTCAGAGGATAGGTGAAGTAAGCGGAAATTTATCTCCACAAACTTGAAGTGCTGGTTTATTTACTCATTTATTAATTTGTCAAGAAGGCAAGCCCTCCTTCTGATCACATGCAATGGCCTTTTGCAGCGCCACTCAAAAGTCAAGTCAAGGCTGAGCTGCTTTCACCGTTCTCCCAATGCTCTGTTGCAAGTTTCACTAAAAAGACTGGGCTTTTAATCTGTTGACTTTGACTTTTTCTACAGCCATTTGGTAAAAAGATACTACTTGAATAAAACAGCCATATTATGAAGGGTAGTACAATAAGGGAAAGGGAGGGATGAGGGACAGGAATCAGTATGTCCAGGGATGGAGAACTGGCAAGGATAAAGGTGACAGGGTCTGGTCTCAATAGAGGGCCAGTCCTCAATGTCTGCTGCATCTCATCTGAGTAATAAGATACATAAGGGCCTGGGTCTTGCAATTGACTTGTTGATGATAATAAACTTTAACATGTATTGGGCTTCTACTTTGACCAAGTTATGGATATTTCCTATGTGGTATTTCATTTAATTGCTATGAATTGCTATCTGAACAAGATAAATAAAATTATCCTAAGTTTCTTTGGGATCCAGAACTCAACTCAGCTATAATCCTCCTCCGCCAAATTTTAGCCACTTTGCTCCGCTGTTCTCTAGATAATGACAGAGCCTTGGTCTGGGCTTTAAGGGCTTAAGAAGCCCTTAAAAAGTAATGTGCATTCAACATTACTGACAAGGGACTTATCACACAGATCCACAAAGAACTAACCAGACTAAACAAAAACAAAGTGAACAATCCAGTAAAAAATGGGCAAAAAATGGGCAAAAGAGCTAAAAAAGCAATTCTCCAAAGAGGACATGCAAATGGCCAACAGGCATATGAAAAAATGCTCAACTTCTCTTGTCATCAG
>JAGFMF010011466.1:3990420-4042821 GCA_019455555.1 Galemys pyrenaicus | reverse complement strand
GGTGCACTGGTGAGATGGTGATGGGGAATACATGGGGATTACAATTAATGGCAAGTATATGTAAATTTTAAAATATTTTAATAAAAAAAAGGAAAAAAACCCAAAAAACCAAAAAAAACCCAAAATGGATCTGATGTTATCATTAGTCATGTGATTTTGACAGAATATATTTGGTTGAATTGGTTTTTTTGTTCAGTGCAATCAAATGCAAATAAATACAATATTAAAAGTGGATCTCTTCTAAATTTCTAAAGTTGTTAGTAGCTTTTATCTGGAGAATCCACAAGCAGAAAATATTTGAAATTTCTTATAGATTTTGGTTCTTTGACAAGTGACGAGCATTAAACTTCAGATTTCCTCTTCTATGAGGTTAGGGTAATGTTGAGTGACACATGATCCAGCCCAACCTGGCCTTTTTACTCCTTAAAAATGCTCTCAAAAGCTCTCGTGTTTATCACTGTTCCCTGCATCTGAAAATTTTCCACTAAGATTGCCCATGGCTAGTTCTCCTTGCATTTTGAACCTCAGCACCTACCATCTAAAAAGATCCTGTTTCTTTCATGTCTTACTTGGTGTTCTTAAGAATGTCAGCTCCATGAGGTCAAGGGTCTCCTCTCTCCCCTTCTTCACACATCTCTGCTGCTTGGTGCTCACTGAGTATCTGTGAAATGAATGAGAGATCAGTATCTGTGCTAGGGAGAAACTTATAATTCTAATAAAAAACTATTTTGTAGAGGGAATATTAAAACCTGTATAGGTTAGTTACTTAGGAAAAGTCAGTTTGGGCCACAGTGAACCAATATCCATTTATTGGTCACCGTTCCCATGGCTCATGGTTTATTTCACTTTGGAATATATGACCAAACTACTTGTTGCACAAGTTTCTTTTCTGAATTTCCAAATTCATTATGATATTATTCATAGTATTTCTAAATACTTTCCCCCCCCAAAACAATAACATATCATTCTTGAAACAGCATTCAAAAAGTATACTGAAGAAATGAAAAATCTTTCAAAATCCCACTGCCCCTTGGTAATAACTTAGCATTTCGGTAAGCTTCCTTCTAGAAGCACATGCTTATGTAGCTATATATTTTCTTTTAAGATTTATTTATTTATGCATACAAGAACTGGGGTACAGGCCAGAGGTGTGGGAGGGGAGAGGAGTCACCAGAGACAGAGCGGGGAGTAGAACAGGCAGATCGACTGAAACACACTGCTGAGGGGAGCAGCGGGTGAGGCAGGAGAGGTCTGCTGCGCCAAGTGGGTCCCCTCCCTGCCTGTATTTTAAACTTACATTTACACATATTTTCACAGAAATATTAGAACATTCAGTATTTTTGAAACACAATTTCTCTTTAAAAACGTCAGTTAGTTCCCTGTCAGTAAGTATAAGTATATGCTATTCTTTGTGTATTACATTGTACAGATGCACCATAATTTATTGATGAGAGATTGTTTATGCTTTTTGCTAGGAATTGTTAAAAAGCAATTAAAAGCTTGTTATCTCTTTTATTCCTAAATGTCAATCTGGCAGGGTAAATACTATTAGGCCCATTTTGTAGATGAGATAATCAGAAGTCAGAAAGACTGTGACTTCCCTGATGGGAAATGGTAAGTATGGACATGGATTCCAGCTGCACCTTCAGACTCTGAAACTCAGACTCCTTAGGCAAACAATAAAACAGTGTGGTCTGTGAGCCTGCATGACATGATTTGAGAGTATATTCCGGGCCAGGGTGAGCTCTGTTAAGTGGAAAGGATGTTGGAGAAACTTCCTGTGAATTAGAAAGGTGACTACAATATTTTTCTGGAAGGAATCATGGGCAGTGAGTGCAATCGTGGAAGTATGCTGGTTCAGGGACTGTTGAGGTTGGGTTCTTAGAAAGTTAGGGTTTCTTTGTAACATTTAATGGTCACATGGAAAATGGTGAAAACAATAAAGAAAGAAAAGGAAAGCTGGAGTTGGAGAAATGGTTTGATGAATAATTTTAAGTACTTGCACAAATGGCCCATGGGAAAAGTTAGATTTTAATCAGCCTGGGAGGAACTGTATTGGTTTCTAAGAGGGGAGGAGAAAAAGCATTGAAAGGATTTCTGGAGGATTAAATGGGTCACAGAGTAAGAAAGGGCCGGCAGAGCTCTGATAGACACACAGAGAATCTTCGTTTCTGGTTCCCTCTGAGGCTGAAATCCAGCCCCTTCAGGGACCTAAAGTTCAAACGTGTGTGTAATGTGCATACTCTCAGCCTCTAAAGAACTGCGAATATTTAACTTTGCTCTGTTCATTGTTACGTGTCTGAAATGACATCCCTAGAAATAAGCCATAGGACTGCTTTCCAAAATGAAGAACAAGATTTCCGGGAGGTGGGGGTGGGGTGGGGTGGGGGGGAGGGATGAGATAATAATTCCTGCTTCTTATCCATCCAGTCTTTGCACTTACTTTGAAATACTTTCCAAAATCTTGTAGAGTCGGCAGTAGATGAATCTCAACAATCCTCTTTACAGTGTTTTTTTTGGGGGTGAGGCTTCTGTTACCGCCTGTCCTCTCCTGTGACCCTCTGCGCTCCTTCAATAACACACTTGGCAGCCACGTGGCATCCATCAGGTCCTTGACAACTGGCCTGGAAAAGATGACTCAGGCCTCAAGCCTGAAATGCCACTTTCTTTTTTCTATAGCTGAGGCAAACTTACCCATCAAGCCTGGACTTAAGAAACATACCTGTGTTTAATCTGTCTTCATTCTGACAGAGCTCGTCAGGGAACATGAGGGCTCTGTCTCCTAGGTGAATAATGATAACTTCTCAGACACAGGGCACGGTGGGAGACAACACCATGAGGCTCTTACTCAGACAGACCCTCCGAGGTGGTTGTTAACGGGATCTCAGGCCTGCTTCTTCCCTGAAATACAAGCTGCCCAGTGCCAGAGGCTAGCGAGCAAGTGGCCGGTGACTTTGAGGAAGCTCACCCTACCAACCGATATTGTGGGGGGTTGCTGAGTCAGCTAGAATGCAGTTAGAACTGCTAAGGTATGAAATGAGACAAATGCCCAGGTTTTAAATAACATCTGCCCTGTGTTATCATTGGCTTGTTTAGGGGGATGAGTCAATGAATAATGCAACATATAAACAACTAAGTACAATATCATTATAGGTGTTAAAATATTGTCTAGTGTAATGTGCCATAGAAGAGCAGACCAAGGTGGGACTAAGAGGTGTCATTTGACCTGGATCCTGATGCAAGGACATAAATAGGAGTAGTTCAAGGCAAGGAAAAGGAGAAACAAGGCACTTTAAGTGGGAGACTGATGGTGAGTGAGGGAATGGTGAGTGAAATTAATTTGGCAAGTACACAGAGGCCAGGTTGTGTAGGCCAGACGAAGAAGCTTATAACATAACACAGTTTGTAAAATGAGAGCCTGGGTACCAAACTTATGTTCTAGAGTAAAATTTCTGCTAGCCATGTGGAGAAGCAGAGATTCTAGAGGAGACCAGTTAGGGGAAGCTCACACTACACTAGAAAAGACAATCATGAAAACCTAAGGCAGTGAACATAAATAGAATTTCTGGAGATTCATATATAATCCTCAATATTCAAAATTATATATGTGAACATATAATGTATATGTACACACATATATGTATGCATAAAATGTGCATGTGTATACATGTGTGTATGTGCAAAATAGACATATGCATTATATATCCGTATATACACACATATGTATCTTTATATATACATATATTTATACATGTATATATACACTTAAACATATAGAGAGCTGATTAGTGGTTGTCAATTAAGGAGGGGATGGAGTTGGAGAGTAGTCAGTATGGGTATAAATGGCCAACAGAAGGGATCCTTGTGATAGAAATGTCTTGTGTCTTGACTGTTTCGATGTCAATATCACTGCTATTGCTTGTGATACATATTATATATTGTCTATTTCTGCAAGGTGTTCCATTGGGAGGATCTGTGTATTATTTCTTATAGCTGTACATGATTTTATAGACAGTATAGTAAAAATCATTAAAAATGGGTAAAAAAATAAAAATAGCAAAACTCACTAAAGAAAATGCTAAAGTATTAAACTGTGCCCAAAATCCACTTTTGGTCAGAAAAATAAAAATCAAAGCCAATAATGTATGCACTTTCACCTATTAGCTCCATAGGTTTAAAAGAAATAACATTGATCTCTAGGGAGGGAGTCAGGAAATCCACACTCACATGGTAATTTTCCCAGCCTTTTGGAAAATTAAATCATATAATAGCCTCTCAAATGAATAATTCAGTTGTCTCTGCAACACCATTTCTAGGGAGTAGGAACATAGAAATCAAAACTGTAGTACATAGGAAAGGCAGTAAGGAGAGCATAAGAGGTAAGACAATTGATTATTTTTTTCTGTATCTTTTTATGGTTACACTGCCTGTGACGGATGCTTCCTGATACTGAAGCTTAGAAAATAAATATAAAAAAGGCAAAGAGATGTGTGATTTCTGACTTCAACTCCAGCTTGCAAAGAGGTAGGAAGCCATAATGTCTGCCCCTAGTTCAGGAAAAAGACTGAACAACAACTTTTCTTAGACCCACCTGAAAATTGAGGTCACAGAGAAAACCACAACCCCAGAATCTGGAGAGGCAAGTGAAGACCGAGAATCACAGCTGAGATCACCTTATTTGGAGCCAAAACTCCTGGAACCATAACCTGCTAGAAACATTGACAGAAACACCAGGGGTAGACCAGCTGGAGAGCGAGGAACTCCTGGGATCTGGTTTCAGAGGACATCTGCGTTTTCATGGGCTGATTTAGGAACTTCACCAGGTTTTCACAGGGAAGATCACAGAAAAATCCCCTCCTGGTTTTGGGCAGAGTTAGGGAGAAACAACCACTTTGCCACATGTCCAGAGCAGTCCCATCCTGTAAGGGAATCGACATTCTTAGAACTTTATTGGACCTGGAGAGGGGGGGCATTCAGCCACTTGAGATCACTCCAGTATTGTCTCACCTGATGGGGGGACAGCAGAGAAATACTTGGGAAGGTCACAGCCCAGAGGCCTGAACCTACTAAAAAACAGGCCTAATCATAAGATCACCGCAAGCAAAAGATATTTTTAGAGCACTCACTGTTACTTTTACACTGGACTAGAAGTGGGGGTGGGGGTGGGGGGTAGCTACAGGATGATGAACATAGACATTAGGCCTGCTCTCACAGGGTTCAGAATATTGTGGTGATGTAATTCGAAAACTACATCGAATTTGAGAACCCTACATAATTCTAAGTCTATATAATATTCTATAAAATTCTAAAATAAAGATCGTTTATAAAATGAGGTAAATAGAAACCTATAACATGGTCTGAGAAGTCGTGATGGATCAGGAAAAGTATGTCCCCCCACGATTCCGTACCTGAATGCCCAGAGTCACAGGCTCCTGTGGGTACCATCCGCTGTGGTCTACACATCTTCATTGTTTCTTGCATCATCAGTCATGCTTATGTCTTCCCATTGGTAATCAGATGTGGAAGCAGGGGACCCAGGTAAAGGAACCAGTTCTGTATGGCTCTGGATCGATGACTTCCCATTGCCTTTTGCAGATGTGTTCAGGGACCTGAATGAATCATCTGTCCCTGGCAACTGTTCTCCAATCCAGGCTGCATCTCACTTTCTCTTTTCTTTTTTTTGTTTATGATCTATTTATTTATGCATACAAGCACAGGAGTACAGGCCAGAGGTGTGGGGGTGAGAGGATTCACCACAGAGAGCAGGGAGCAGAACAGGCAGATTAACTGAAGCACACTGCTGAGGGGAGCAGCGGGCATAGCAGGAGAGGTCTGTTGCGCCAGGTGGGTCCCCTCCCTGGCCGGCAGCAGGGATCGAACTCGTGCTGCAGTGGCTGTGGTTTGCATTATAGTGCGTTGCTTAACCCACTGCGCCACCAGGGAGGCCCACTTTCCTTTTCTTTCTGGGGCTTTCTTTCCCCGATTCCATAGCCCCCAAGCCCAGTTTATATATACTCAGCATTCGGCGCCAGACAACCTGACATGAGATCCCTCGGCACTACCAGCCTGTCTTAGGTGAGGGTCCTACCAAAGTGATAGTGACCCGCATCCTCCCGCCTCTCTCACAGTGAGCACTCAAGGGTCAGGTGCCCTACCCAACACCATTGAGCATGGACTGAGTGTTGGTCGTGTGCTCACCACCGTTTTAAGTCCTTTTCTGTGTACTGCTACCACTTGGCCAGAGCAGAACTGCAAGTGAAGATCTCTGAGAGTCTTGTATGTCACACTGCTTCCAAAAGGAGCGCCCTGCTAAGATTCAAAATACCATTGAGAAATTCAGACTTATTCTTTTGACTTAAGCACCTTATCTTTCATTTACAAGCATATATTGTTAGAGCCCGTAGCATAAATTAATTCAAAAAAATTGGAGGAATTGCTGCTTTGAACATGAACAAGACTCTCCTTCCTTATCTTTTAAATTTTTTAAAGGATTTATTTATTTATGCACACAACACTGGGGTACAGGCTAGAGGTGTGGGGGGTGAGAGGATTCACCAGAGACAGAGTGGGGAGCAGAACAGGCAGATCTCTGAAATACACTGCTGAGGGGAGCAGCAGGCAAGGCAGGAGAGGTCTGCTGTGAGATGTGGGTCACCTCTCTGGCTGGGGATCGAACTTGCACTGCAGTGACTGCAATGGCTGTGGACTGCTTCATAGTGCTACAACTCTACCCCTTTTTAGCCATCGTGTCTGTGTAGCAAAATCTGAACGACCAAATGTTCTGCTTTCTGTGACTTCCATGGCACATACCATCTTCTGACTCCTCTCCCCTGGGGAAAACAATACTTAACTACATCCTGGTAGGATCTATGGGTTTGCTAATGGCCTCCTAAAAAAATTAAGTCCTAAATGGCTTGATTCTTTCCACTTCTCTATCTTAAACATCAAGTCTAATAGAATTAATTTTCTAAATATTAAAATTCTGTACTAATGGAACACAATTAGGAAAAATATGTGAACAGCCCTTTTCAACAGTGAAAGATTTAATTTCTTTTAAGTAATCTCAAGTAATATCTAACAGCTATGAGTGTTTATATCCCATCAGAACTCATACATTGACATAAATTTAAACTAGATGCAATTACTGTATAATACTGATAGTGAGATTTTTCCTTTTTAGCTCATATTTTGCAAGTACCTTTGAACTCAATCTCACCTAACACACGGTGCTCACTCAGTTGTAGTAATTTTGAAATGTAAAGTCCTGCTCAAGGTACATGTTTGTCACCTAAGCTAGCAAAAGATTCTTTAGTGATGCGTTTACAAATGGCTCTTTCCTTGTATGCAGTAGTGTTGTTGCTTGCCACTCTCCATTCCACATGAATCTAAAGCACACATGCCTGCTTGTCAGAGCTTGTAGAAGGACCCAACCTCCACCTTGCCAGCCACAAGGACAATTAATAAGGAAGGAGAGGGGCCTCCCTGGTGGCGCAGTGGGTTAAGCAATGCACTATGAAGCAAACCGCAGCCACTGCAGCACGAGTTCAATCCCTGCCACTGGCCGGGGAGGAGACCCACATGGCACAGCAGACCTCTCCTGCTTCGCCCACTACTCCCCTAGCAGTGTATTTCAGTCCATCTGCCTGTTCTGTTTGTATTTCCACAAAAACATCCCACTTCACCAAACAGAATCTTAAAATGCATTAACTGATATATGAAACACCCAAACAAATTGAAAAATCCAGCAACAAAAAAAATTCCCATTGTTGACTTTTAAAACCTGCCCCAGGAAATGTTATGATTTGAGTAGTTACAGAACAGACAACATCCCATCGGACTACTCCTGACCTGGGAAATTTAAATTCTGGGTATGAACATATAATCATACCTTTTTTTGAGTCGCTATTTATGTTGTGGTAGGCACTATGGGAACTTTGTATGCTTTATCTAACATAAACCTCTCACCATCTAGAAGTCAATTACTACTGTGATTCCCAGGTTTAAAGCAGTGAAGTGAGTTATCCAAAGTCACTAAGGTACCAATTAGCTTTTATTTTATGACGAATGATTTTCCTTTACTTATTAATGCTCAGAACAGGAATCATTTCTTCAGCTCCTTCCTACGCTTGTGAGTAACCACAAGGGGTGGCTCTCACGGGCAGTTTCTTGAAGTCTCAGGGCTCACTCACACCCCTGGGGGCACCGGCCAGGTCTCGGGCTCCTGTGCAAAGCATTCTCATTGCTCCACGCGCAAAGCATTCTCATTGCTCCGAGAACCCAGAGAGGACCGCCCCAGTGCGCAAGAGCTTAGTGAGCTGCTGCTTGTGTCAAGAAGCAAGTCGGTGGCAGAGCCAGATAGAGTCTAAAGAAACAGACTCTGTCTCTTGACTGGAGAAGCTGTAAAGTCACATCAACAAGGGGAATAGAAGGAATTGGGCTACTTTTGAAATCCACTAGTCAATTTATAAGTACCAAAGTCAGGCTTTGAACATGGATGTTCAAATTCTGAATGTACAGTGCTCAAAACGGACCCCTTCCTAGTTTTCAACAACGCCATCTTTGGGAAGGAACTAACTTCATCTTCTCTGTATTCGTAAGCCCCTGCCTTCCCCTAACTCGCATCAATCATCAGGTCCCTCTGCGTACCCCTGTTCTGTGCATTTTTTCCACCAGAGCTTTTATCACACTCTAACGAAGCATGTATCATGATAGAGTGTTCCCTCTCAGATGAGACAAGGATTATGTCTTAATTATATTCATACCCCTGATAAGAATGCTTGGTCCAGTGTCTGCTAGAGGGTTTGTGCTGAAAATGACTTATGAAGAAAGTCATGATGATTTGCCAGCTTGAAATCATCTCCTTCAGTCTTCCACTGACAAGGTCACTGCCTTTATAGCAATGCTGCCTGCTAACATCTTCAGGAAATATGCACTCATCCCTGGAGAACAGAGACGATAAACATTTTACTTTTTTAATCTCCAAGTTTCAGATAAGTAGTCCATTTCTTTATTATTGTCGGTTTCTCCTATAATATGAGCAACATTAATATTTTATAAAAAATGAAAATTAGATGCCCAGAGCTAGAGAGGGCTTCTGAACTGAATTCACATCCAGGTTAGCAACATCAAAGATGGGGTGCAGCTGAGGTCCCCCAGCTTGTCAGTGTGTTCTAAGGGGTGTACTTGCAGCACCCAGAGGGGACCCATTCTCAGAAGTTGCACCCTTCTTCTCTGAAAAGTTAGTAGTGTCTTTGTCTTCTTTTCAGTAGTAGATGTTATCTCCAGGATGTTCCTGTGGCCGTTTCAGTTCTTTTCAACCCTCCAAAGTGGACTCTTCCTTGTCTCCCAGACCCTCCTCCTCACCAGTAGTCAGCTGTCTGAGTCACCTTGGCGCGCTCTGTGTGTGCGCAGGCAACAGAACAAGAATATGGGCAAGGCAGAACAATGGGGAATAGGTGCAGGGTCAGTGGGTCCTCAGTGAAAAGTTGAGAGTCTTAACATTTTCTATAATGTCCCTAATTCCACCCAACGGTTGGTAGAGTGATAACCCATCTATGAGCCCCACATTAAATGGCCCGTACTTATATACATGATGGAATACTATTCAGCAATCAAAAAAGAAAAACTAGACTCATTCATAGGAACATGGATGGAACTGGAAGGGATTATGCTCAGCGAAGTAAGGCAGAAGGCAAAAGAAAAATACCAGATGGTTCCTCCCCTAGGAGGAATATAAGGGAACCAAATAAGGATCAAGGGAAGGAATAAGAACAACAACAATAATAATAACAACAATAAAGACACAACAAAAACCAAAAATGAAAAGACAAGGACAAATTGGGGATACTTGGTGGGGAGGTGAAAAGGGGAGGGCTGAGGGAAGACAGGAGCACGTGGGACTGAGGTGATGGTGCACTGGTGATATGGTGATGGGGAATACATGGGGATTACAATTGATGTCAAATATAAATAAATAAAATAATATTAGTTAGATATTTATAATCTTTGTCATCCATAATGTGACATACCCCCTACACAATTAGGTTAATACATAAATTATTTATATATGTTTATAGGTAATCTAATCATACAATAACATACATATATATTAAAGATACAGAAAAGATATATAAGGTTTTAAAGATAACCAAACTGCATTTAATTTCACCATGTGATCACTGTATAATCATTGACAAGAGTAGTTTTAAATTAATGGAAAGACCAAACAAATACTCTTGGATAAATCAAGCAACATTTCAATACATATAAAATGAATTCTTTTTGTTGGGTTCCATAAAGAAAAAAAAAATGGCACGTACTTATCCTGAACTGTTTTATAACAAGTATTTCTGTATTTTGTACTTGCCAGCTGGGTGACCTTGGTAAGCAGGTCTGTGAACACCAGCTTCTTCATGTGTATCCTGTGGCTCAAGTATTATTGGGAAGATTAGCCAGCTTGAAGTATGTAGAGCACTCAGCACCCATGGGAAGTACATAGCCCATGGGAAGTACTCAGTGAAATGAAGTACAACTACTACCATTATTAATTCTATATTGAACACTTACATTGTCCCGATGTAAATCTCAAATATTTTCTAGATTTATTTATTTATGCATACAAGAGCTGGGGTGCAGGCCAGAGGTGCAAGGTGGTAAGAGGATTATCAGAGACAGGTGGGGAGCAGAACAGACAGACCTACTGAAATTCACTGCTGAGCTGTGGGTGAGGCAAGAAAGGTCTGCTGCGCCATGTGGGTCAGCTCCCTGGCTGGGGATTGTTGTGCCTTAACCCCTTGTGCCACCAGGGAGGCCCTAAATCTCAATTTTTAAACTTTCTATTTCTTATAATTTTTACATTAAAACTATCTTAAATGGAAGAACAAAATACAAGAAATAAAGGATAACCCATGTTTCTGTGGCTTTAATAAATCCAATAATTTAAATTTTTCCCATTCAACCCTTATCCATAAACATAGGTAGTATTTTCCTAGTTGCAATCAGTATGAAGAAAATGATTTTAGTATATGTTTTTATAATTTTCATTTAGTAAAACATCTTTCAATGATGTGGATTTGAAGGTTCAAATGACCTAGATAGAATACTGGCGTTGTCATTGACAATAAATTACATAATTCCTTATGTTTACATAATGCTTTGCAACTTTTCATATATGCATTTTGATTTAATACAGTAATCTTGGAAAATTATAATAATAAGGTACTAATTAATATAAATAACACTTTTGGTACTTACTATGTCTATTCTAACCATTATTATGCCTTCTTCACTCTCAGGGAAGGCAAGTTTCATAGCCCATCTCAGAAATTTAGTGAAAAGGTGAAATGACTATAAAAATCCAGATCTTCCAGCTATTGCTTGATCCTTCTTTCTGCTTTATTAACACCTTCCAGAATACCACAACCAGGTGTACGTTTCCACTGGGTACAGGTGTACTGTCATACACTTTTCTATTTCACTTATTCACTTGCATGCTTTTGTAGTTGGTTTTGGCCACATGTCTCGGGCATAGGCTTTTATCTTGGTAGAAGAAGTTGGTGTAACCTATAGGCATTTATTGTACCGAATCGTCCATATAAGCCTAACCCTTGTGTGATTAACTTGAGAGCAGAAGAATCAAGCATGTCAGCAGGAAATCTTAGAAGAATCTTCTACTTTTCATTTTAAAGATGAATGTTCTCTCAATTGGTGTTATTTCTGTAAGTACATTTTTCTTTTTCCTGGACGCATTAAGTCTAAGTGTTGCCAAGTCAGGCGTTCCTTTATATTCAGTCTTTTCCTCTGGTATTGGTAAAACCTCTCTAGCTAGAGCACTTATCACTCTCCTTTAAAAGTTTCTAGATGGCAGAAGGAAAGGGCAGATATCGGATGATCTCACTCATGTGGAATATAAAGAAACAAGACAAAGAAACTGACAAAACTAAACCCAAACAAACCCTTGAAATCTGAATGTAGAATTTAGCCTGCCTGGAGGGGAGCTCAGGGGGTGAAGGGCCAACTGGATTGTGGTCTAGTTTTGCGGGTGCTCTGGTGGTAGGTCACTGGTAACATACATCTGAGTAGGTGTGAACCTATAACCACAAGTTATATACAGTGATATGAAAACCTCAATAAAAAAATACAATAAAGTGAAGTTTCTAAGTAGGGATTTTTAAGTAGTGATAGCAATTAACATACATCCAAAGATAATTGACATAACACGGCATAAGTAACGTGACAAATCTATTCACTGCCTCAGTTCTAGATTCCCTTTTTTGGTCAAATTGGGAACACTTCAATAAGATGTTCTTTACTATTCTACTTGCATCTTTTCTGTGCTGGGATTCTATTCCTGTTTCTCAGTGCATTCACCCACCCACGAGTACCTACTTTGTTCATTATCTAGTTGATTTAAAAAAAATTCGTAAGTATTATCACAAAGAAATTCCCATGTAGGCATCCTGTGTGCCTATTTTCTTATTAATATGACAATATTAAAGTGTTATTGAAATTCTTCAGACTTTTTCTGTGTGGGTGCCTGAAACGTGTTATACATTCACAGAACACACAAGTCAAGTATTAGAATTGCTAAAATTATAGATACAATGACTAATGTCTAGAGAAATATATGCAAAATAGCATAAATTCAGAAAGTAGACATATCTTCTAAATCTGACACCAAAATACTATCAAGTATTTGGCCTTGTCATCCCTACTTAATGATACTTGGAAATCATTTCAGAATTTATATTTTGTTTGCAAGAGTCATGTGCTCAAGATGGACTGTACTACTAAATTTTTCAGGTTTTTAAAGCTAATTATTTTGAAAGAAATACACATGGTCTAACTTACAGCACAAGAACGTAATATAAATAAATTATATCAATAAATTATACACTGTTAGGTGAGAACTATCTTAATATTGCTAACCAGCAATTATTTTATACTTCAAATGTGCTAGTTACTATGTATTCTTTGTCTATAAATATCTCATCCCAAAGTCTGCAATCCAGACACTCTGAATTCCATTCTAAGGTTTAGAATTTGAGATTTAGTGAATCACTCTTGCACTGTTCTAGGATTTGATATAAAAAATAAGGTAGTTTCCCATTACTAACTAATATACAGAAAACCATCGTTTGCTTATTTATCTGGTCAGGTTTCAGGTGCAAGCTCTCTTTACTGTTCAGAATAACCTGGATAATACAAGCCACTCAGTTTGAGGGCTGCCTAAAGGGTCTTTGTGCTCTTTCAGCCTCACCAGTGACAACTGAGGGGTACTCTCTAGCCAGCTCTTCACCACACAGAGTTACTGGGTTAGTAGAAAGTTTAGAGGACCTTAATTTACGGGCTGATAATTTTAACCTTTATACAGAAGACAAAAATGGGCACAAGAATTTGATTGACTTGTGTAGAGTGTTGGAGCAACTCCCGTTAGAGTATGCCTGGCACTGAAATCAAGCCCACCTCCTCCTCCTGTCCTGATTACTGAGTCAAGATTTGAGGTTGCTGTCGTGAGTACTGCCTTGGAGTCTGTTGTAAAAAAGCAGCCACTCCTGAAAGAAAAAAAAAAAAAAAATGGAGTACCTCAAATGCAGGAGTGTCTTAAATTAGTCTTGAAGCTTGGAGCTGATAATGTAAATCGCCTTGGTAGGACCACCTAAAGGGAGCTTTCTTTGGAAAGTCTATTTTTAGTTCACAGCCTGAGAGCAACAAAGACCCAACAAAAAGACTGCTCTGGCTTGACAGATGATGGAATGCATACGTCCTCAAGGGGACTTTTCTTCCTTTCTCCAGCAACACACTCCTGAGGATTAAGGTGGAGGCTCAGGATTAAGTACGCCTGGAAAAGACTGGAAAGTCTGTCTCTGATGTCCTTGTGATTCTAATTTTTTTTTAATTCCAATGGCAGATTTCTCTATTTTAAGGGATTAGAAAGGAGTGGGACCATCTTAGCTAGAGCACCATCTAAAGCCAGCAAACCAACCCTCTGAAATGTGTCTGCATACCAACTGCCCCCTTCTGCATGCTTTCCTCGACAACCACTTGCCTGTAGAATAGTTGTGCTTCTCTAGTCCCAACAGCCTTCACATTACCACCTCTACTTCTGCCTTCACACACCCCAAGAGGAAAGAAAGGAGGAAAGGAGATGTGAAGGGAAACAATATAGAATGCCATCTCTTGCCTGGACTACTGCAATCAGCTCCCAGATGGTTTTTCTTTCACTTTGTCCTGCCCCTTTTTTTCTGAAAATTGCTGAAGGGATATTTCCAAAACAAACTGACTGAATCTCTTGCAAATCTATGAGCTCCTCAAAAGAAGCAATCTTCTTTGTGTACTTGCCTCTAGACCCAGTACCTGGTACACAGTAGATGCTGAATAAATGTTTGTTTAATGGGATGAGACCAACATTCTGCCTTTCCTCAACATGCATGACCAAGCTTTCTCCTAATTCTAAGTGGAAGTCTGCATGTGAATGTCTCTATCCCATCCCCCAAATTTCCAATGGCTGTATTACCTTGCAGTTAGTCTATCAAACATTTTGTTCTACAAGCATGTCCCAGCAAGGGGTTAAATTACTTAATAAGGTTTAAGACAAGTGGAAAGAGGCAACTGGAAAATCATTGAGTTCTAGGTAATAATAGCTTTCTGCTACCATTAGGCTGATGCTCTGATGAACAACACATTTTTCAAAGGTATGACTTAAAAGCTGGTCTTCAAAATTGCTGATATTAGACATTTTATGACAAACAATAATAATTTCAGATAATTCAATATAATATTCACCAAGAGCCTACTATGTGCCAGGCTTGCAAGGGATATAGTGGGGCATAGGCTGAGCCAGTCCCTGACCTCAAATTTTTCACATGACAGTGCACTTAGCTTTGTGACAGGAAAGTTTTAGCTACCATGGAAATAGATAACAGAAGGGAAAGAGAAGGAAACTTGTGTCAGACTGTTATTTTTTGGGCCCAAATCTAACTTCTCTTCTTCTTCGTGGATATGCAGCAGGAATACATTTCCCAGTTTCCCTTGGGCATTGATACATCCATGTGAATGACATCTAGCCAATGGGATAGGATAAGAGGTGATGTGTGTCAACTTGGGCTTTGGCCCACAACTCCCATAAGTGCTCCTTCATGACCTTAGTCTGGTCCTGTTGACTTGTATGAAGGTGACTACAGTGATCTTGGAAGCCATATGTTGGAGCAGTTGGAGACCACATCAATCTGTGTCCCTGAAGTAGCCTCCCTTGGACTGTTACATGACCGAGAGATATACTTTTATTGAATTTGATCCATTTTGTGTGTGTGTGTGTGTGTGTGTGTGTGTGTTGAAGTCTATTTGTTACAGCAGCTATATTGAACCTAAATATTACAGGGTACTATTTAGAGTCAGAAGAATCTGGGAAGCGTCACAAACATTAAGTAGAATAAATATGCAAAGAAAACTACAAATAGACACACCATAGCAAAAAAATATGGAAAGCCAAAGTCAAGGCAAAACCTGGAAAACAAGAAAACAATGACTTGTCATTAGCAAGGAGATCCCAGTAAGAACAGCATTTGACTTCATCTGCAGAAATAATAGAATCCAGAAGGAAGTGAAATAACATATTCAAAGTGCTGTCGTGAACAATATCAGTCAATCAAGTATCTTATATCTAACACAGCTATCTTTTTAAAATGAAGGTGAAATATAAACAGTCTCAGATAAACATAAAACTGAGAGAATTTATTTCTAGCAGACTCATCTTCAAGAAATATCTTAGGAAATTCTAATTTAAAAGCACATGATCCTCCAGATGTAATTCAAACCCACCTAAAAAAACAAAGGTCACTGGCAAAGGTAGCTATGTAATTATAAAAAGCAGTATTAATATACATTTTCTCTTGTATTCTTTTGATGTATTTAAGGAGTAATTATATCAAATAATAGTATGTAATATAGAATATTTGCCAATAATATTGCAAAGGAGGTGGGTGGGGGGCAAAGCTGTATTGGACAAAGTAGTGACCCTAGACAGTAACTCAAATCTACAGAAACAAGTGAAAGGAACTAGAAAGTACAAATAACAACATTAATAGAACAAAAGTTACAAATATACACCTTCTTTTTCTTATCTCAGCATCTTAAAAATCATAAAGCGATAGAATAACAATTACTACAGTATATATTGGGTTAGTTATAAATATAAATTACCACAAGAAGGAGAGAAAACAATAGCAGTATATTTCTATATGTAATTATATATACTCCTCATATTATTGGAATTAGTATAAATCTGAAGCTGATTATAAGTTATTATATATGATAGATATAGGGTATGTTCTTGATTAACTCAGAAAGTAGCTAAAAATACCAAAAAGCACTAACAAAATATAATACTACATTAAAAATATATATACTGGCTGCAAAAGAAATCAGTAAGGGAGGAATACAGAAACAAAATTGCCTTGAGACACATAGAAAACAAAAAGCAAGATCGAAGTGCTAAATCCAGCTATATCCAATAGTAGTACTATTAGATATGAATGGATTAAACATCTCAATCAAATGGCAGAGTTGGTTTGGATAACCAACCAGATGTAGTCTATGAGAGATATGTTTTAGATTCAAAGATATAAATATACTGGAAGTAAAAGGCAAAAGACACATCAAACAATCACGAAGCTGGAGTGGTTATATTAATATATGTCATAATATATTTTAAGATGAAGGATGTTACTAAGAGACAAAGAGGGACATTTTAGAAAGACAAAAGGTCAATCCATCAAAGATACAACAACTCTAACTATGTTAGAATTTGGTGTTAACAACAGAGCATCAAAATACATGAATGCAAAATGGACAAAAATGAAGAGAGAAATGGCCAACTCAGTAAGAGCAAATATTTTATATTCCAATTTCATAACAAATAGAACAAATAGGAAATCAATAAAAAAGTGAAATACATCTATACCATTGTTTTAAGAAAGAAATAACAGTCTATTTCCCTCCTCACTGTATCATATTTAAACTTGATACTTGGGGGCCTCCCTGGTGGCGCAGTGGGTTGAGTGTGGTGCTGTGCCACACCACATTGCACTGTGAAGCATACACCGCACTGCAACACGAGTTTGATTTCCAGCCAGGAAGGGGACCCACATGGTGCAGCAGACCTCTCCTGCCTTGCCTGATGCTCCCCTCAGCAGTGTATTTCAGTCGATCTGCCTATTCTGCTTCCCACTCTGTCTCTAGTGAATCCTCTCACCCCCCCACACCTCTTGTATGCTGTGATAATAAATAAATCTTTTTAAAAAAATAAACTTGATACTTGGACCTAATTAGTCATTTTTTGGCAGCTCTCAGTCTGGGGATGAAGTGCACACTCTGGATGGTCAGACAGAGACACACAGATCAGTGGTTCTTCATAATATAGCATATTTATATTCTTACCATATCAGGGTCTGGATTCTCTGTACTCCTATTATGAGGGTAATGAATTTGCTATTGTTTAAGACATTTCAAGTACAGATTTCTTTGAAATGCTTCTGAAATGGAAATGTAGGGAATTATTATTAGTGCTTTTATGACTCAATGAATTGTTGCATTTACTCATGAGTTGGAAACAGTTTTATCCTATACTTATTGTATGAAATATGACATCTGTTTTAATTGATTATGATCAATATGGGTATAGAAAAATCCACTTATCTTGTTTGGAGTAGTATCTAATATATCATGCTATATTTCTGTTCTCAGAACTGTGGAAGAGATTGTTCTCAGTTTTCACTTTTCTCTTTTGAGTACCTTTTCCTCTTTCCTTAAACTTGATGAACACAGTGCACAGTGTCTTGTAGGTGATCATTCTTTCTTGTTCATCAGCGCTAACAAGTTTAACACCAAATCTGCACCCCACCTATTTCTAGCAAGAGCACAGAAATTACTGGCATTGACTTGATTATAACTATATTTTATTTTACTTTGCCCTTATTTATTTTTATCCCATTGTTTGTATTTCTGTAACTTGCCCCAAGTAAATAAGAGTGAGGCAAGATGAGGTTACATAAATTTATCCTCATTCGACTTTTTGTTTTATTCTCTCTACCTCTTCCATGCTGGATGGGCCCTATTATGTAACAAGAGAGGAGAAAACAATCAACATCATATCGGATTGCTCTGCTTGCTCTGACCCAAATCCACTTGAACTTGTCATTAGGAGCACTGTATTTGTTTCTTTCACAAAGAGGTTTCTTTCCTAAAATGCCAGTAGTGTTACAGGTATACAATGTGGACAAGAAACTACATTATCTTCATTGAATTAGACTGGCTGGTGGGACAAATCACAGCAGTGGTTCTCAACCAGAGGTGAGATTGTCCAAAAGGGGTAATTTGGCAATATTTGGACACAGTTTTTGGTGTCAAAACAATTCAGCTTTATGAAGATATAGTTTACATGCAGTAAAGTTCACATATATTCAAATATACAGATTGAAGATTTTTGACAAATGTTAACCTTATGTAGCTATCTGGGATTTGGATTATCTTCAGCTCCCCAGAAGGTTTATGTCCCTTTGCAGCCCATTATGTAAATTTGTTACATGGGAATTTCTTTTTCAAAATTTGAAGTGTAATCAACTTAATACCCAATACCAGACCAAGCGCCACAGCTTTTCTGTTAGGCTGTCCCTTCTCAATTTCTTCTCTTTCATGGGTCAGAGGATGCCTTTCATTTACTTGCTTCCTTCTCCCATGAAGCCCTCTGTCATGGGTTCCAGTTTCCACTGCTGCATATAGTTCTCTTATGTTTCATGGAAATATCTCCTACTTGCCATCAAAGGCAAAACGCCTTCTACTATGACAGATTATCTCCTCAGCTTCCCTTTATCCTCTTTAGACTTCCTCACTCCCTGACTGCTTGATCAGACGTAAGCCATTGAAGCAAAGCCCACTTAATCTGGTAGTAAGTGGAAACTTCAGCCTTCTTTTTTTAATGTTGTATTTGTATTTTATTTATGCATGTGAGAACTGGGGTATAGGACAAAGGGTGGGGGGGGGTGAGAAGATTCACCAGAGACAGAGTGGGGAGCAGAACAGGCAGATCTCCTGAAATACACTGTTGAAAGGAGCAGCGGGCGACACAAGAGAGTTCTGCTGTGCCATGTGGGTCAGCTGCCTGGTCAGGGAGGGAGCTCAGGTCACAGTGTCTGCGGATAGCTTCATAGCGCCCAACTTAAGGCTTCTAAATGACCTTTGCAGACCTGGTGACTGCTGCCTTTCTGGACTCTGCGACTGACAAGGCTGGTGACCGTCCACCTGCGGCACTGACACGTAGAGGTAAAACGGAGCATCTACCTCACAGTCATCTTGGTGGTCTCTGCTCTGTTCCAGGTCAGTCTTCCCCTGCAGGTAGAGGGGAGAAGACTGCCTCTAAGTGTGTCCTCTCAGTTCCAAGGGCCTCGCACAGGTTAGTGTTACACTTCAGTTCAAACCACATCACAGGTCAGTCACAGATTAAGCACAATCTGCTGCCTCCTGTTGGGTAATTAGTGGCTATGTTTAATTTGATGCAGAAGGAACCCCTAAACCTGCCCACTCTACAAGTGTTCTGCAATTTGTAGCATCAAGACAAAACATACTCTAGTGCCTTCAATAGAAAAGAGCTTTAGTACAATTAGTGTGCAACTGACAGAAGAGAAACAATATAGTTAAAGTAGTTTCCAATGAAACAACTCAAAGTTCCTCATCCCCCCTCGTGGGTAAATGCCCAGCCAAACAGGGTTGGCTCAAAGCAGGGGCCCCGAGGCCCAAAAGCCTGCCACAAGTCCAAGGCACCTTTTGGTGGGGAACCATTAGGAAAGAAGCAGAAGGGACCAGGCAAGTCTGGAAGCAAAGGAGCAAAATCAAAATACAAGTTGAGATAAAGTCTGCTACTGTCAGCCTCTCTGTGGGTCTCTCAGCCACATCTTTGCCTCTTTCGGGTGTCTCCTTCCATATCCCCCAAGTCCAGACAAGTGCAGTTTCTTCTTTATACGTCTTTGTGCTCCTTGTGCCTCCTCCAAGTCTTCTTGGTTTCTTTTCTTCCCCCACTCTTTCCTTGCTTCTCCTGACTCCTCAGCTCCACCCTTTCGTAGGGTGGAGCAGGGACCCTGAAATCTCCCCTTTCTATGGATATCACACTGTCACAAGAGGAGGCCTGGAGCATAAGGGGCATGGCAGGTTTGTCCTGTTTTGGGGTAGGGGGAGCTAGTCTTTCATACCCTGTAACAGTTGTTCATTAATGCCGAGTGGTTCTGGGGTCAGAGAGCAGGACCTAGAACTGCAAGGTTTTGGTCAAGGTTAATTCTCCTGAGCCTGTACATCTGTGGCCCTAGAGGCCACACACCCAAGTTTGGGAATGGATATGTCAGCCTGACACAGAGGATCTGGGGCAGCACCCACCCCACTTAAACGTTCTGACCCTGCGAGAACATACCCTGTGTAATGTGCCTGGCTAAGTAAGACGAATACTCTAGCAAAGGCAAAGCCTGCTAGTGCTGTGTTCTCAGCACTGTGGAGGTGGAGCAGAGACTGCCTTGCTTGCAGGACTGCTCTCCAGCAGGGTCCCCCTTACCTTATACATACTATTCCCCTATGTGTGGATGCTGCACAAGATTCTCAGGGTTCTTCCTCTGACTGGCTACTGGGAATCTAGCTGGAGGTCTAGCATCTAAGCACGCTTACAGTGGCAGGCCGTGAGGCTAGGTCATTGTTTACAGCAAGGAAAGGCTAAACCAAGTGATCTGTTTGAAATGTGTTCTTTCTCAGCTAGAGCTAGAAGGACTGTGAATAAGCTGCAGGAATCAGGGTAGGGGCTGATCTGTTGCTTACTTTTGATTGTTTTGTGGCCTCCACTGTAAAATTAATTGCTGGAGTCCATTCATTCCCCATGGTCCTTGGTGGGGTGCTGAGAGAGGAAAGGAGCATTTATGGGAAGACTGCTTCGCCGTAGGAGCTGTGCTCAATTCATGGGAGTCTGATTCTATAGATAATGAATCCGAGAATGAGAATGTTCGAAGGGCTAAATCTAAGCACAAACAGCTGAAGAAACTAGATTTGATTTTTAACCAGACCCAAAGCCCTGAGATTTCTACTATTCCATACAGTCTTCTATTATAAATCAAGAAAAGTTAAAAAATAACAAAGTTTGCTCCTAAATTCTGTTCCCAGATGTCTGTTCAGTGGAGAAACTCTGTCTTCCCAGCAAATAGATTCTCTGATAAGCATACACATAAGGCAGAGGTAGGAAAAAATATTTTTTTTGAAAAGGACAGAATAGTAAATATTTTAGGCTTTACAAACTTATGGTCTCTTTTCCCATCTTCTCAACTCAGCTTTTGCAGCACGAAACAGCCATATTGTAGACACAATGTACACAAAGAGTAGTGGCAGTGTTCCCAGGGAACTTAAGGACGTTGGCATTTAAATTACATATTCAATATGTAATAGTCCCCTTGAACTATTAAAACATGTAGTTCCCATGTTGTATAGAAGCAGGAGGAGAACAGGATTTGATTTGACTTATAGACCAGAGTTCACACAGACACACTCACACGTGTGTGTGTGTGTGTGTGTGTATGAGGAGAAGAGAATGCCTTGGACATTATACTTGAATCTAAAGAGAAATCTTTCTTGGGCTGAATTTTCAAACTCCATGGATCACACAGTCATTATATAGGAGTGTTTCAGACTATGCATAGGAGATATAGAACATGGTAGCAACATTAGGAGAAAAATAGTGAGTGACAGGAATGAAAAATGAGATATACTGGACTGCTAGAACATAGTTTGCCATATGCAGGTACATGTGTACATCAGTTTGCTGGAACAGATTTTGCATGTGTGTGATTTAAAACAGTCTCAATTGCACTTGTGAGTGTTACAGAATTAGTTTTTCAGGGCAATCATTTGAAATGTCAAGGCTGAATAGAGACTCCTGTTGAACGAGTGTAAGAGAAAAATAACTTTAATGAGTATCAGTTATATTGCAGCTTATTAGAGTGGACAAAATAGTATAAAAATAAAAGGAATGAATCTTAGCTTATAAAAAATGTTTTATGATAGGGCCTCCCTGGTGGCACAGAGGGTTGAGCATAGCACCGTGAAGCATCTGTGGCACAGCAGCACGAGTTTGCTCTCTGGCCAGGGAGGGGACCCACATGGCACAGCAGACCTTACCTGCCTCGCCTGCTGCTCCCTTCAGCAGTGTATTTCAGTAGATCTGCCTGTTCTGCTTCCCACTCTGTCTCTAGTGAATCCTCTCACCTCCTGTGACTCTGGCCTGTACCCCAGCTCTTGTACGCATAAATAAATAATTCTTTTAAAAAAATGTTTTATGAGGCCTAAATGTTACGTATAGCTGTAAAACCATTTCTTGTATTTCATGTTGGTCTCTTTGTATTTCAAAGCTGGTCTCTTTGCCTTCGAACTCTAAATTGACAAAGAGAGAATATAGGATGTACTTTTTCTCAAATTCATTTGGTTTTAGAATCCCTTTGAGCAATATAGTAGTCAAGGCTGTATTTTATGTAGTCCTGGATAAGAATTAAGGATGGACAGTTCTTAAAAGTCTAAGTTCCCATGTCGTTGTCTATACCATATAATAGCAGTTTGCTCATAGGGTGATTATGGGAGTTCAGAGAGTTGGTGCACTTACTGTCTGCTGCAGGCTTAATTGTATATGATTGCTGAATTATGCATAATTGTTTTATAACCATACATATATATTCTATACATTTCTATCTAACATCTATATAGATATGTTTTATAGCCATATATATCACTATAGAGGTATGTATCAATATATATTCTATATCTATCTTTAGATATATCTATATATATCAAATGCACCCTGGCAAATCCTGTCTCTTCAAAGATGAGAAGCAATTCAGGGATGTGAGCGGATTTTCTCGAGGTCATGCAGCCAGTAAAACTGAGAATTGGAATGTAGAACTAAGTCTTCCAACTCAAGAGCACAATTTCATTCATCAGCAAAAGGAAACTGAAACCAGATATCAGCTTGGATATTAAGGCCTGAGGGATAATCGGACGATCATGGTGCTTACCTAAGATTTTTTCAAAGCGAGAACAATGACTTCAGTGTGTTTGGTGGGATGACTGCCTAGTATTTTACTCACCGTCTCGCTGAGGGATGTGTGACTGTTTTTAATGAGAATAATTTGTAACTCCATGCATAGCTAAACCACTGATCTCAATTTAACTATACAATTTGGGAAGAGTTGGAGCTGTGCCATTTTGCCAGAAAATGATTAAGACAAACTCTTCGAATATTGTGAACTTTATCGGGAAAATCAATTCCTCTAACAAGGAAGTGAATCACTATTGATTTTTTCCCCCTCTCTAATTGGACTCGCAGCCCTGATAGCTTTTCATAAGTGGTGGCAGCTTGCTTTCAGCAGATGCATTTTTCTATTTGCTGTGGAGTAGAACATGCTCTCTGAAGCCTGTGGTGCTTTGTTTCTTTATCTTACTTGTCCCTGTTCTTAAAGGTTAACATGGAAGCTTTTAGCCACTTGCTGTTCACGGTGACACAGTGTTCGTTAGGGGTTTTTGTTGCCCTCAGTGGACAATCTCTGTTCCTGTAATATGTAGATGTGTGAGGTTGGAGAGAGGTTAGAATCTCAGAATAGTTGATGCACCACAAGAAGATGCTTAGCTATAACTAAAGTGGTTAGTGAAGCAGCAAGCATTACACTTGCAATCCAGATGCTGTGTGTGTATGCACATAATTTACAAGCATGACAGAACCAGCAAACTTCCTAGAAAAAGGTGGATACCTGAGCTATGAAAAGACCTGTTGGGCCTGGATTGTTGATTGCAGGCTGAGGCCTCTAGAATCGATGGCTTGTCTGAGCAGATGGAGTCCTTTGTGATAAATGGTAAAAAAAACTTAGGATGCTATCAGCTATATGAAGTTGGGACAGCTGGAGACGAGTATCCCTAAACCTCTCTTGCACAAAGTCAGTTTCTCATCCTGAAGGCATCTGTTTGCTTCCCTACACCTGATTTCTCCCTCCTTTTCTTCTTTTGTGTCTGTGTGTTATTATTTCAATTCATTTCTGAATCTAGGCATTGATATGACTTAACGCTTCTAAGTTTTAGATTTTTAGGTTTTTGGATTCTTTCCTATTTCTTATATTTTATTTATTTACCCAATTCTATAGGAAAGGGTTCACTCAGCAGTCCTGGGGTGCAACTAAGTATATCTCTAAAATAGTCCTGCTTTCAGGACTGACTTTTAGCTGGCTCCTGGGAGTACTGAGCCTTCGGATGTTCTGCCTGAAGGGAGCATTCTTGTATTCCTGAGGCCTTAAGGGAGGTAATGCTAATGCTAGCCTTGTGATTTATGGTAACACCTGTGCTGATTGCCTAAGGCCTTGGTACTCACTGAGTAGCTGAGGTCAGTTATGTACACTGCCCCCCCCACACACGTTTTAATTTGATTTCTGGTGCTTTTTTAGCTATAAGCTTTAAGCGACAATTTTGTCTCCCCCCCTCACATTTTATTTTAAAGATTTTATTTATTTATACATACAAGAACTGGGGTAAAGGTCAGAGGTGTGGGGGGTGAGAGGATTCACCACAGAGAGCAGGGAGCAGAACAGGCAGATCAACGGAGGTACACTGCTGAGGGGAGCAGCGGGCACAGCAGGAGAGGTCTGCTGTGCCATGTGGGTCCTCTCCCTGGCTGGGAATCGAACTCACATTGCAGTGGCTGCAGAAGCCCCACAGTGCAGGGCTCAACCCCTTGTGCTACCAGGGAGGTCCCCCTCACATTCATTTATCTTAATCTTTAATTGTTTTGACTTATGGCTTACATTTTAAGTAGAGGTAATATCAATTCTAAGTGAAAATGGTTGTTGAGAACAAAAAATCCTTTACACTTTTTTTAAAAATTTAAAAAAAAAATTTATTTATGCATACAAGTGCTAGGGGTACAGGCCAGTATGTGGGAGGTGAGAGGGTTCACCAGAGACAGAGCAGAACAGGCAGATCTACTGAAGTACACTGCTGAGGGGAGCAGCGGGTGCGGCAGGAGAGGTCTGCTGCACCTTGTGGGTCAGCTCCCTGGCTTGGGATGGAACTCGTGCTGCTGTGCCGCGGATGCTTAGGGTGCAGCACTCAACCTGCTGCGCCACCAGGGAGGCCCAAAATCCTTTACACTTTTAATTTATAAAGCACAGATAAATATATAGCACATCTATACTGCATGTGGTATTAAAACGAAATGGGGCTACCTAGCTCCAAGATCTTGGTTTCTAGTTTCAATCTCCCATAGAAGGAACCAGGGCTGTTTGGAGGAATGACTGATTCTAGGGCTGAGAGAAATTTACAGGATGAGTCTGGACCACTTCATAGTACAAAAAAATTCATGATGTAAATAAAAAAAAAAAGACAAGACCCACTGTGGGATTACATGATGAGGGGATCTCAAGGAGACACAGGAACCAGCTGGGGAACCCCCAATGATCAAAGTTAGATAATTTGAGCAACAAAGTAAAGTAGCATTGGGTCATATCCAAAATATAAAACAAATATCTATGAGTAAATAATCATAACTGAATAAATAATACATGGCAAGACTTGATAACCTACTATGCAGAAGAATGCCAAAGCAAGTTATGTAGACACTTGCCCCTCAAGGAGGTGGAGTATAACTCTCTCCTCCTTAAGTGCAAACTGCATATGCACATTCCTTATGAAAATACTGCAAATATTGTAAAATTAGTTTTTAATTTCTTTTATTCCTGATGCTAAGGAAACATAATTACTACCAACTTTATTGAAAAATCTCATTCTTTAAAAAAAATTGTCATTTATTGAGATATAGTGGATATTTAGCATTGTATTAAGTATACATACACAATGTGATGATTTGATAAATGTATATGTTGTGAAATGATTACCACATAAAAGTACTTACCAAGTTCATTACTTCATGTATTGGTTTTTTTGTGGTGCGAACTTTTGAGATCTCTTAGCCACTTTCAAATGTGCAGGAAAGTATTGTTGATAACAGTCTCCATGCTATTTCCAGAACTTAATCTTCTTGCAACACTTTGACCACCTTCACCATATAATTACATACTTGGATCTTGCATTATGTTCTGTATCTTAGTCTTCTCCATGTAAAATGGAAGGTAAAATAAGTTGGGATTGTGGAGGCAGTGAGGGGGTTGTGACCACATTACTTCTTTCCAGGGGTGAAGGTAAGGCATCTGGGCAAGAGCTGGGGGGGCAGTTGTGAATCAGTGGACTAGCTCACTTTTTCGCTAGAACCACAGCCCCAATACAAAATGAGTTGGCCAAATACATATGGCTGCAGATAAAATTTATTCAAAAACAAATTCAGTCAGCCACCGAGAGAATTTCATGTATAGTATAACTGTATTATTTCATACTTTCAGATTTAAATTGCTTGCTCACATCACCCTCTGTGACACTTGGACATCAGCTGTGTTGTTTTTGTCTGTGTTTACAGAGAAGATAAAGAACGTTCTCTTTGATTTAGCATAGCTCTATGGCAGCAAGCGATTGCAGAGCTGAAGCAAGAAAATAAACTTCATAAAACTGGAAAAAAGACATATTAAAGTCACAAGATTTTTTCTATGGGTTGCTTATGGAGTGAGAGATTGTCTAGTTACAGAGATAATAGGGGAAATGTTTTCTCTTTCAAGAAAGATTCACTTAACTGTATAGCATGAAGCATATAAAACCTGTTGCCTTAAACTTAAAAGACATAAAAACTTGTCAGCATTCAACAGAGAAATTCTGATACTGAAAAGGGAATTGTAACTCTACCATTTAAAAAACCTTGTTGAATATATACATACAGAAAAATGTATGCATCATAATTGTACAATGTAATCAAGTTTTTATAAAATGAACACATCCACGCAGTTTAAGAAATAAAGTGCTGTCAGTACCTGGAAACCCCTCTTTTACTTTCTTCCAGGCAATTCCCCATGTCCACACAAGTATTACACTCTTCTGATTCTTCCCAGCACAGATTAGTTCTGATGGTTTTTGCATTTTCTAGAGAACCGTGCCACAGGCACTTTTATGCCTACTTTCTTTCACAGTATTTTGCTCATAAGAATTGTTAGTATTGTTTAATATGGTTGTAGATCACCCATTTTATTGTTGAATAGTACTCCAGTGTGTAAATATGTTACAATTATTAACAGTTAATTGGCATTTGGGTGCTTACCAAGATTTGGGTACTTAGACCAGACTAGGGCTATTAAAAATAGGGCTTTTGTCAATAAGACTTTTTGTAAATGTATTCTAATATACTTTTCTGTTAGGATAGACCTAGGGGTGAAATTGCTAGTTGTATCATAGATGCATTTATTAAGTTTTAATATATGTGGCAAAGAGTTTTTCAAAATTGTTTTCTCAATTAATACTCTCGCAATGTCTGATAATTCCAGGTTATCAGACATCATTGCAAAAATGCAGTCCTCTCAACCTTGTTTCAGTCATTCTAGCATACATGTGCACCCGGGGGATCCTGCTATGATTTTAAGTTACGTCTTTTTTATTATTAATTAAATTCAACAACTTTTCCACATCTTCACCAGTACTTGTTATTATCTGGCTTTTTATTATGGACATCGGAGTGAATATCTCATTTTGATTTGCATTTCTCTGAGGGCTAATAACTTTAAGCCAGTAATATTTTTCAATTCTAAATTAATTCCCAACTCTGGGATTTAACTATTACAAGCTGTTTAACCTGCTTGTCTTCATATTCAGGTGCATCTTTAGAGTCTGGAGACCCCAAAGAACACAGGGTCACACTCACTTGTTCTTGTTGCAACTGGTTGCTTTTCTTTGATAAAGATAATAGCAAATAAGCCCACAATTCTTTGTAGCAGTCTGTTTCTTTATTTTTTGAGCCTGGGCTGGCTTTGTGATTTGCTTTGACTACCTGATTGGTGAAAGGGCAGTGCTCCTGTTCCACGCCTACTCTTCAAGGGTTTTTGTGGTTTCCACTCACTGTGTTGAACCAAGCAAGCAAATCTGAATGATCCTGTTTGAGGGTGAGAGTTGTGGGAGACAGCCAGTCATTCCAGCCATGCCAGCCCAACCTCACATGTGGACCAAGTCTGGGGCATGCCAAGAATTCCAGAAATGTCCCCTCTTTTGTTTCTGAGAATCAACCATATCTTCTGTATTCTTCAAAGTGTCTAGCATGATGTGTGAGAAGCATGAAATCTGTTCATGTATAGAGCTGTTCTCATTTTGACTGTGAGGCATGTGACAGATAGTCACATGTGAGTCAGATAACCTGGTCGCTGCACTGATGAGTAGTAGGGCTTAGAGCAAGGCATTTGGCTTCTAGGGCTTTCGCTCCATCACCGTGAAATGCAGGAGCACAGCTGGGTCTCCAGGGCTCCATCAAGTCTGATGTGCCCTAATTACAGCACCTCCCACCGCGTTGAATCTCTTGCCAAGTCCACTGGGCACTCGAGTCAGTAGCAATCCTCTGTCGTAATGGAAAACAATTTCTTTATTCAAATTTATTATTTTATTTAGTTTTAATTATGCCAGTTACTCATCTGGTAGTAATTCACCAGTATTTAGGAAACAGAATATTCAGATGTGAAAAACATCATATCCATAATTCAGATATAAATGATGTTAACACTAACAATTCATCCTTCCCGTCAGAAGTGTATTCAAAAATTTGGTTTTTTGATTATAAGTTACACATTTTCCTACCAAATGATGTTCCATGTCGGTATATGTGCTGAGTGGCTGCACTGTGTCCCAAACCTGCCTATGATTTCACATCTGGGCTGTAACCACATCTCACTCTTATCAATAATGTAGTGACAAAAATAACAGAATTCCTTCAATCTGAGAAATAAATACTTGAAAAATCACTAAGCAGAGCTTTGAGGGTGTTGTCTAAATGATGGAAAGTACATATCTATATATTTATATGCTTTATTTTGGAGTCATGTGTTTGTCCCAGTTTCCTAACTTCATGCCTGAAGTGGGACACTGAAAAATTCTAAATACAATGAAAGTGTCTGGACCCCCTACTGCATCTAATTAAAGTGAGGGTCCCCAGGGCAATCTTTAGATGCACAGCTAGCAAAAGCTTGCAAAGATAGCATTTGTTTAGTATATTTGTTTATTGACCTAATTAGAAAAGTGCAAGAGAACAAACCACTTTTAAAACCTTTTTCCCTGTAGCTGTAGATGATGAGAGGTCCCCAAACTCTAAAACACATACTGAGATCAATAAAATGAGCATCTAGAGAAATAACCTCCTGTTTCATTTCCAGACAGGCAGCAGAATTTCATTTTAGCCACAAAGGAAGATTTAGAAATCCTTCAGCAATGATGTAAGCAGGAGCTATCTCCAAGGAGAAACCACAGAATTGCAACGTACAGACTAATGAACACAGTGCTTCCCAGAGTCCCTTCTGTGCTCTGCCTTCTTCCATTCATTTTTCTTGACTCTCACCCACTCTAATTTTGTCCACCTTACATATAAGCATGTTCAAGGTTTTAATACCTTAAAATGTATACATTCATCTCTCTTACCGCCTATATAGAGCTAGGTGTTATTTGGTGCTGATCGCATGGGGATAATTATAATTGCAACTGTTTACTATACATCAAGCATTGTCCTAAATGATGTGCATATGGGGCAGGTTAATTAGATGGTTAGTCTTCCCTTCCTTTGTTGGTTATCAGTGGGTAACCAGCACTTGTGTTTCTCTGTCACAGGGATCTTTGTAGGACAGAAAGCAGATGTTGTAAATATCACTAGCTCTTCTAATGACTATGATGAATTTGTGCTTGGAGTCCTGGATGGTGAGTAAGAGAGTGGAATGATGGTGAAGGCAGAAAGAAGATGTGGGAGAATGATATCCTACTTCTGTAGCCTGCAACATTGAAGATAACGTGGGGTTCAAGTTTCTGGAATGTGGGATGTTTAGTTTTAAAGCAAGGAAAGTCCAAGAATACTTGGATGGTTGATCACCCGAGATGGGTACATGACCATGGCCTCCGAGAAGGCAAGATATTTAGTAGAAGAGCCTGAATATTTACTTGGAGGAGACTTTGGGTAGAGGACCTTCTAAACTTCCCAGTTTCTCTTGTCCTAAGTTCAACCAGAGAGACTGAATCTGAAAACGTCATTGAGTCCGTGACAATGAGCATCTTGTTAGGAACAGAGTGGAGAGTAAACATTTCCCTGCTGCTCTGGTGCCACCAAATATTGAGCTCCTGTGTCAAGTGCAGCGATGAGCTGGAGATACAGGGATGGCCCTTGGAAGTCCCTGCCCTTGGAAGAAAGAAGAAGATGAAATAAAATTTAATATTTTCTATGGCCAAACTGCAACAGAGAAAACAGGAAGAGCAGAGAGGGCATATTCAATAGACAGAAGAGGGCCTGGGAGGTCATCTCAGATACAGTGATGCTATTGGGTAGAGGTAACCACCTTTCTGAGAGTATTATGTGTGAAAGAATGAGGAAGAAGTTACCTTCAAGACTTCCTCAGGAAGCTTGCAACAAAGCGGAGTTAGGTTTCACCTGCACATTGATGACTGAGAGCAAGTCCAAGGCAGCAGACACGGAGCAAGTTGACATAGCAAATGAAAATAAAAGTCAGGAGATCAAGGCAGAACCATGAGAATGAGGTGGAATAAATGTGTCTCCAGAAAGGGAAGTTTTTTAAAATTTTTTTTTATTATTAATTATATTTGACATCATTTGTAGTCTCCAGGGGGTACCCACCACCATTTCATCGGTGCACCATCACCTCAGTCCCTTGTGCACCCTCTGCCCTCATCCCCATATTTGCCCTCCCCCCTTCTCCTCCCCTCCATGGTCCCTTTGGTTTATCCGGCTTTTTGGTCTTGTTGAGTTTTTTTGTTTGCTTTTGGTTATAATTGCCCAGTTCCTTGAGCTTATTCTTTGTTGTTGTTGTTCTTTCGTATTCCTCCTAATAGTGAAGCCATCCAATATTTTTCTCTTGCCTTCTGACTTGTTTCATTGAGTATAATTCCTTCTAGTTCTATCCATGTTTCTATAAATGCCCCTAGTTTCTCATTTCTGATTGCTGAATAATATTCCATCGTGTATATGTACCACATCTTCTTGATCCAGTCATCTAGAAAGGGAAGTTTTGATCCAGGAGTCATCAATGAATAGAAAGAGATTGGAAAGTGCATTGAAAATAAACTATTAAACAAGTGAAAGTAAGTTGAATGGACAGATTTCATATGATAGAGAAACTCCTTTTCTGGAAGTGATTTGATAAGAAAAACAAGTTCTGTGGGTGATGGGAATGGGACTGACTCAATTATTTCCCATCAACAGCATTGTTGGGGCTGCGATGTTGAAAGCACTTCAACTTTTGTTTCAAAATTCAGGCAATATCTTCCCCCTCCCTCACCAGACCTGTTTCCCGAGATTTTGCTCTACAGATGGCAAAACCTTGCTTCACTCCCTTGCTCTACTCAGAACCACCTTTCTTTATTACAATTTGTAGATTTAAATCAGCTTTACTTGAAATCTACTAAAGATGACTTCAGTTTCCACATTGGACAAGGACTGCATGGTCCTTGAGGGATAAATAGTTTCCGGTTGTCATCTGTGCCCAGCATGGCACCTGTCCTGGGGGAGCCAAGAGGCCATCTCAGGAGTGAACTGGGTCAGGCCTGGCCACTTTGAAGTCTGTGAGAGGTCAGATGAATGGGAAATGTGGAGTTTGCATCAATCCCTTTAAAAAGACTGGTCACGCTTCTCAACATATTTAATAAAGTGGGCGGGACTGTCCTTAGTCAGGAGAGAGCTTTCACAGACAAGTCTACCACTGAGGAACGCATTTCTCCCTCAGGTATTACCAGCTGAGATGGCATCCCTCAGGGCCGCTCTCTGGATGTGAGAGGGACTAACAGTTGTCTCAGGAGAACTCGTCCTCCAATAATAAGCTATTATAATGATGTTAGAGTAGTTCAAAAAAGACTCACAGAACTGAACCATATAAAAAATCTTAGAACTGTACCAGTTTCTTCCCTTTTCTGAAGTCCTCTCTCATATACAAACAAATCAACAGTACCAATGTAGAGCACTGCAGGCATACAAACGGAAGATAATGTCATCACACCTGGGGAGCACTCATGTAACTGCTCTGGGCAGAGTGAGTTTCCATCGCTGAGACTGTGCCTCTGAGAGGCCCTTTGCCAAGGTGAGGTGGTTGTGCAGTCACTCTGTCTCCCACGTTAGCCTCCTGGGAGGAGCAGGATGAACATGCTTAATTGAGGTGGTGATACATGTGGTGATAGTACTTTCTCATGCTGTCTTATTTAACTTAATCCATTCAAACACCCTAAGAGGTAAACTTACCCTTCACCACTCTCTAGGTCAGCATCCTCAGAGAGCTTGATTAAGACAAGCACCCAACAGGAATTGAACCCCTGCCTGTTTCTCTGCAAGACGCCACCTCCTTCCACATATCCAAGAGCCCATTTTGCTTCCTTTTATTCTCAGTGCCTAGCTTGGCCATGCAAAGTTTCATAAGGGTTTGGTGGGGGATTGAATTGCTTTGTATCTGAATTTTGAAGAAAAATAGGTGGATAATGAAAAAGCAGGTACTGAGGTAGGAGATTTGATAGTAGAGAAGGTAGAGGTCTTAGAAATGGAGTAGAGAATTGTGGAAGGAGAGGTTGGTATTTTTGATTCTGGAAATCTGAGTTTAGAAACCCTACTCTGAGTGATGATGTAACATCATTTCTGTACCAACACTCCACAAACAATATGTGGGTATCGATGGGGACACCAGAATTTTGTTGGCAGATGTGACCACAGGGCAGGGAGCTAATGACATTTCTAAGATGGCGCCTGAGGTCTAATTATTTTTCTAATTAAACTTTGTTTCAATGGGTCTCTAAACTCTGTGCCAGATTTTTGGTCAAGTTGTTTCTATGAAAAAGTGATGTTTTCAAAAACTGATAACTTAAAGCTCTCCCTAACCCCCAATGGTCTGCAAAGTATTCTGCTTTCCTTCTGAAGATTTTATGATGTTTTGTAATCATCGGGTGAGGTCTAATCTTGATAAGGAAGGCAAAAAGGTCTTGAAGGAGGGAGAGAGGTAAGAGTTCTACAAATGGTTAGTGCAGTGAGTTCAGCAGCTCCTGGAGCCCTGTAAACTGGGTGGTCAAGCCAGATGCCTGTGCTGTCATCACTCAAGGTTTTAAGATTGAGTTGAGGGAATGGAAAGATCCTGAAGGCGCGGTGAAGGGAAGTGGAGCCTTGGACTTGAGTCACTCAGGAACTGAGAAGTCAAGTTCTTGCATGTGACATCCAGATGCACTCTGAGGTCACCCAGGGTGACATCACATTTGTGGAAGGAGAGCAGGAGCTTTAAAATAAGTGACAAACTCTTCCATGGACAAATAGAATTAGAAATTTGTTTAGAACAAGAGGGACAGAGTTAAATCATCTATTTAAAAACAAGAGGAGGGCCTCTCTGGTGGCGCAATGGGTTAAGCAATGCGCTATGAAGCAAACCGCAGCCACTGCAGCAAAAGTTCGATCCCTGCCACCTGGGGACGTGACCCACATGTCACGGCAGACCTCTCCTGCTGTGCCCACTGCTCCCCTCAGCAGTGTGTTTCAGTCCATGTGCCTGTTCTGCTCCCCACTCTGTCTCTGGTGAATCCTCTCATGCCCCCTGCACCTCTGGCCTGTACCCCAGCTCTTAAATAAATAAATATTTTAAAAATAAAAATAAAGCCAAGAGGAACAGATATTTTATAGAAAAGTGGCATTGGAGAGTAAGGTAGTATTCATAAGGAATGTCCCATAAGAGATGATGAGGGTTTGAACTAAAGTAGGAAGACGCAGAGAAGAAAAGAAAGAACACACCTAGGAGATCATGCATAGAATTAGAGCCTGACTGGATATGAAGGGAAGTAAAGAGGATGTTAACTGGAAAAAGAGTGTTGGCATTTTCTGAAATAAGGAACACTGGAGAAGGAGCAGGTTGGATTCAACGTGTCGTTGAGGGTTTGGTGGGAAAACAAGTGCCTCTGTAGCATCACAGGAAGAAGGCATTTCATAGATGAATGAGACAGATGACTTGGACTGCCTCAGTGTCAGTCTAGGAGCTGGGGTGGTGAGATGAGACAGGTGAGCATCAAGTCAGCATGAAGCAGTAGCCCATATAGTCTAGAGTTGGCTGGAAATTTTGAGAAACCACGTGCTGTGCAGTGTGTGGAAGTCCACCTCTATGGAAATAGCCACTCTATGGAAGCATCACCTCTGTGGGCCCAAAGTCCAGGACCTGTGGTAGACTTGGGGACACTGCTGGCCTTTAAGGCTAGCTTTGGGAAGACAAGTGGAGCACAAGGTGCAGAGCAAGGAAAAACTGGTCTGTCTGCATTTGTTTATCACCTGTCTGACCACCACCACCTTCTCAGAGCAGTGGTCACCTGAGCTCTGGACCATGAGATTCATGTGCCTGGAGCTTTGGAATGAAATCTGCACTGGAAAAAATAGGCGCGGATCGGCAGCACATTGATCAAAGGCAAATCTCGAAAGGGAGAGAGAGAGAAAGCTAAGGAGGGAGACAAAGGAGTCTGAGTGTAGACAGAGGTGGGAGAGCCACCTTAGCAGAACACCCCAGAAGCCAGGAGGAGCAGGTGTAGGTGCCCTGTCCAGGGTGCACAAGTGTCTGGAAGGAAGTCACCAGCCAGGTCGTACCTCTGCGGGTGGCTAACTGGACTCCAGTGCTGATGGGCCAGGTGTTCTCAGCAGATTCCTTCCAGAATCCAATATACAGTGTAACCTTGCTAAGAAAAGGCAACAACTGGGGGTAAATTTCACTTAACTCTGATTCTGATCAGAAAGCATACGAAAAAATGGTCTGATCGTTTCGTTTCTAATGAGTCTGTCATTGCTGTTTGCTATCCCCAACCTGCTTGCGAAAAGTCTCTGAGCCGTCATTCTGAGTTTAGCTAAATTAAATCTACACATACACACTCATATACATACACACATATATAGTTGGAAAGCTTGTGATTTCTTTATGCCCGTAATATGCCTCTGCTTCACTATGCCATTATGATCGTTTGGTTCTAAAATATGAAAGTGTAAGTATCTGTTTGAATGGTTTTCATAGACTTTGAGAATCTCATTTAGGGTATATTTTAAAATGCACTCAATCATGTAATTGCATCCACAAGTTACTGCTTTTTCTGCTTGATTCCCAGTTGAACTTTTGTGCTCCTATATATGTTCTTCCATACTTAAAAAAAATCACATTCAGGCACTGTAATTCAGTTTATTTAGTTGTTTCGGAATCATAATGGAAAATAAAATAAACTGAGTATGAAGCATCTCCTGCTACAAATAGCTCTTCTGGATTTTATCTAAGGAAATGACAGATCTGTTCTAAACATCTAGGAGAGTTTCTTCATCTAAAACTACATTCTGATATATTAGGATCTTTTCTCCTCTGCCTTTTGTTTCAGGATCTTTATGCCTCACTGATGTCCTGGAAATTTCCTCTAATATATTCATAATAAAAGGCACAGTCCCAGAAAAACTGTACATTCTTAATGTGTTAGTTCTACATATAGTCACTCCAATTTATTTCATGCATTCAAACTGGATGGTTAGATCTTCCCTCCTTCATATTGTAATAGATTAGTTACAGTGAAAATATTAACTTCTTTATTAAAATTGTACATTTGATTTGGAAGAATTATTTTTAGGGGGAGGTTTATTTATTTAAAGATTTATTTGCTTACGCTTACAAGAGTTGGGGTACAGCCAGAGTTGTGGGAGGTGAGATGATTCATCAGAGACAGAGCAGGGAGCAGAACAGCTGAAATACACTGCTGAGGGGAGCAGTGGGCAAGGCAGGAGAGGTCTGCTGTGCCATGTGGGTCCCCTCCCTGGCCGGGGATTGAACTTTCGCTGCTGTGCCGCGGATGCTTCACAGTGCTGCATGCAAACCTCTGCGCCACTGGGGAGGCCTGAAAAATTATTTTTTAAAATATACCTATATACTTACTATTTTGAATTTGAGTATCTAACATTTTGTTATACTTTGCATATTTTAAAATATAAGATATAAGACATAGTTGATAAAAATCCTCTGTCAGCCTTGTGGCCCCATATATGATAAGCCTATTATGTATCAAATTCCTATGATAAACTATTTTGTGGCTAGGCTATCAGTTTTGACCCACTGATCTAGATCCATTTAATTATTCCTATATTAGTGCAATAATCATTTAATTACTATAATGTAATCATAAATTTTAATGTGATACTCCTCTTTTTGTTACATTTTTTAACATCAAATTACTTTCCTGGGTATGTCTTTCTTATGAATCTTAGAATCAGTGCTATTGGATAAATATATGAACATGGGGAGAATTGCCTTCTCAGCCATACTGAGTTGTTTCAATCATGAACACAGCATATTTTCCATTTATGTTCGTATCTTATTCTGTCCTTTATCTCCCACAATAACACTGGACAATTTCTCCATGAAGGTAATGTTCACTTTTATTAGATATGTTCCAAAGTATGCTTCTGTTCTTACTGGGAATGGGATCTTTAAAAAACTTATACTTGGTTATTGTTGGGTGATAGCAATGATATTATTATTTTGCAAATCCATTTGTACATTAAAAACTCACTGATTGGCTGTCACACTATGTAGACAAATACAACATCTGTTCATCTGGTCTGCCTTTTTCTTTCTAATCTTTCCACTCCCCTACCTCACTGGCCCCATGTTAATGAAAAGGGTAGTATCCTTCCAAATTGGACTGTCTTCTAATCTTCTCATCTGTCCATGCGTCTGATGACCGTTGGTCCTGTCCTGTACCATTTATGTCCATGAGCTCAATTATATCAGGACACCTTCTCTGCCCTGGTCTTCTGTAGCCTTTGGCATGGGGGCACATTTGTATTGGGAGTTTGTGAGTAATTGCCCCACTAATTTGTAGATCATAGGTTCTGGATATATCTTTGCACCAGTTTCTTTGTATTTCCACATCAGAAAGGTATTGAAGATTTGGGGGTCCCCACTCCCTAGGCTACAGTTAGTCTAGACTGCTCTCTGTCTGCTTGCTCTGCTTCTGCGTATGCCCCAGCAGCCGCACCATGCCCTGGGTCTTCTCTTGGGCTGATCAGCTGAGCTGTTATAGTTGGGAGCATTCTGCCCTGAGTCCCAGATTTATTTATGCAGGGATATCAGGTAAGCAGGGCTTTGACTATCATATCCCTATTGCTCCTTGGAGAACTTTTTAAAAAAAATATTTTACTTACTTTTATGTAGATGAACTGGGATACAAGCCAGAGGTGTGGCGGGTGAGAGGAATCACCAGAGGCAGAGTGGGGAGCAGAACAGGCAGATCTACTAAAATACATTCCTGGGGGGAGCAGCCAGGGAGACAGATGAGGTCTGCTGTGCCATGTGGGTCACCTCTCTGGCCAGGATTGAACTTGCAGTGGCTGACAATAGCTTCATAGTGCTGTGACTTAACCCCTTGCGCCACTGGGGAGCCCCTGGATAACTATTTTTATTATTTTTAACATTAAAACCCAGGCTGTAAGGCCCATATCTTGTTGGTTAATCTGGCAGACCACACAAGTTTAGTTTTACTCTTAATGAAAGGGTTTTCCCTCTAACTTTCTAACATTAGCAAAATGCCTTATTTTGATTTGTTTATAGCTACCCTGAATTTTTAAATATTTCATTAAGCGTGTGTGTGTGTGTGTGTGTGTGTGTGTGAAATGTTTTGGAGAAACATTCTCATTGAATATCAGTTTCATTCAGAGAAGAAAATAATTTAGACTCAAGTGAAAAAGTTAGATGGCAGCAACCACAAGTACTTCATAAAAGTGTTGCTGTCTTTCTCCTTGGGTGGAGGTGGGGCAGCAAAAGAAAAAGACCAGGATATTTAAAGACTTGATGCATAATTTATGTGCATGGCTATTTTTGAAGGCTGTTGTAATAGCAAAGGAGATGGGAAGGCATCAGCAAAAATCAAACAAAAGTGGAGCTTTGATTAATCTCAAAATAAGTCCCAAGAAATAGGCCCCATGAATTGTATGTTTCCTCCTTCAGTAATTATGGAAAGGTGTGACTTTTTAAAAACCTCTCAGAATCGGTGAAAAGAATCATGCAGAACCTCATTCCCCTTCAGACGAGGTCATTGTAAATGTCAGCATTCTCTCTGGCCCCAGTACCTGCAGTGTGGACACAGAACATCTTGAAGCAGAAATCTGGAGTGCTTTGTTCCAAGAACCCAGCTTTGACCGGTGCTGTATACTTACTATAAGCAGTCCCACATGGAATTTGTTGGTGACTCATTAAAAATAATTTTCAAAAAGGTTGAAAAAATAGCTAACAGTTTCATTTCTTGAAATTCAACAAATGAGTTACAACTGGTTCACATGCAACAAGCACCTTCAGGGGCCTGCTGTGCACTGCTGCTGCCTTGGGCTCTCAACATTCACAGTGGCGGCGCCTATACAGTGTGGCTGCGGAGGACAAGCCTCTCTGTGATAACAGACTTCGGGGAAGCTGTAAGTTCTATAAAGACATTACAATCGGGTAACTGGTTGACAATTGCCTACCGGAGGAGGACCGACTAGGTGTGAAACTGAGAAGTTGCTGTCCTGACTGCTGCAATATGGAAAGGGAGGTGGGAGTAGGAAGAATTCTGGTTGGAGAAAGCAAGTGCGAAGCCCCAGAGATGGGGTAAATAGCGCCACTGGAACGTGAGGGAAGATGAGGCAGGTAGTAGAAAATCAGGTCAGAGAGAACATGTATGTAAATCCAAATAAGACATGTATGTGCATATATGGATTGTAGGGGTACAGTGTGGTGTTTAGTAAATAACTCAGGGGTGACCTGTGGGTACTCAAAAGACTTTACGTATGATTCCTTTAAATAGTAATGTTCTCTACCCAATTAGAGGCAAGAAAAAGAATTGACGATATATGTGTTTATTTGATTATAATTTATTTTTCGATTCTTCAAGTCACCTTTACTTCCAGGGTATGGTATTGAAATTTGGTGAGGTTAAAGGATTACTAGGGTCAGAAGAGGACTGTGTTATAAGATACTGGCCGGTGTCCCTCCTTAAGGCCAGGCAATAGCTTCTCCTGCAGCTGATCAGATGTGGCTGGGCCGTTCCTCTGTGCATAAAGGCAAGGACACAGACTCATGAAGGCTAAAATACTCCAGCTCCTCTGGCATGATGTTTGCAAGAGCCTCACATTCCCACTGCTAGGTGTCCTCACAGGAGGATCATCTCAAGAGGATGAAAATGTGGCAATAGTGGTTGTCCAAACAAGTGATGATGCACTGAACACTGGCTAAGGACAAAGAAAATGGATTTGACAGCCCATTTTAATAGTTATGAAAATAATTAGTCTTTTGAACTAAGGACTTTGTTCCCGGGGACCTATAATAACACTTAAAATTGTAAGACAGGCATACATGGGTGTATCATTTATGACATTACTTATCATGCATAAAAATAAAACAAAATTGAGGATTCAAACAAGAGCAAATGATAGATTACTCCAGAAACAGGCTCTTGATGAATTATTGTGCTGACATTTAAATGAATCCTTATGAAGATGATATAACATCATGACAAACTGCCTGAATTGTAACATTTAAGTGAATAACACAGAATAGGAAAGAATGAGCTGACTTTAATAGCAGTCTAAAGATTGTGTCAGCCCAACAGGACTAAAAATGCACAAAGGAAACATTGAACAGGTAGTCTGTAATAGTGCTGCCATTTTGAGAATTTTCTTTGGTTAGTTAGTCATCCATTCTATTTCTATAATAAATAAAAACATTCCAGCAAGCAACTTATTTGGAGATCGGCATTCATCTTGGATGTTGGAAATGGCATCGTCCTTTTCCAGTCCTGCCACCCTAGAGGGCCCCAGAGACAGGCCTCTTCCTGTTTCATCAGATTGCGGTCAAGTCCCCGGGCTCTGGCTGGAGCTCAGAAGACTGGAGGGAAAAAGCAGAGGGCGGAGTCTTATACCCCCACCCTCTCTGTGACTAGGCCCCTCCCTGCAGACCTCCTAAGTGTTCAGGTCTGGAAGTGCAGCCCCACCCCAGAAAGGGGATGGCACCAGGTGCCCAAGTCCGAGGTTTCTGTGTCCTCCCTGTATTCATCCTGCCACAGCTTTACACCTGATTTGGGTTTTAAACTCTCCTTGCTTTACTTCAATTTGAGGGTGCTACGTGTTTCATGTTGCAATCCTTGCTAGCACATCTAATTCGATCCCACTTTTGGAATAAGTTCCATATACGGTGAGGTGGAAGGATGAAACCGAACCCTAACTTGTCGTAAACTCTAGGAAGTGGACTTGGGAGAAGGAAAAAGTGAGCTTGGGAGAAGAAAAAGGATGACAGCTTTCACAGGACCTAGTGCTGCTGGATTTGAAATTGATGAATATATGTTACTTATAGATAATAAATCATAAACTTACAATAAACTTAATTTAAATAACAAAAGATCCCCCCAACCTCTTAAAATGGTATTTAAATTTCTGATTGGTAAGTCTGAAATTTTCTGAACCAGCATCTAGTTATGAGGAAGAACTTATTTTTATAATAGCTTATTTTATGTCATCAGGTTTATACAGAGTGAGTTTTTGTCTATAGTCACACAAACCTAACCTCACCTGATTTCATTAAGATATGTCTTTTGAAGCATTTATTGATGTTTTAGGACATAATGGGACTAACATTGTAATTGTAGACATTTATTAAAAATCCTACAATTAAACTGGATGAATGGGATTCTTGAATCTCACGATTAAAAGTTTTGTGTATTATATATCAGTTTCCTTAAGCTATCAGTAACTAATAATACTTTCACTTCAGCTTCTGGACTTTTTAAATAGCATATTCCATTGTAGCATGATATCTGAGATTTAAAGTTATTTTTATGCTGTGCCAGTACTTAATTGGTGGGTTTCATTTCTCCATGTGGAAATTTCATTTTTGTATCAGCACTTTGGAATTGGAGATTTTGCTGTTACAAAATATAGTACTTCCGCTGGGAGTTGGGACCATTAAAATAAAGCCAAGTGGAGTAAAAGTTCAAGTTATTTTCCAGAAAAACCAAAGCATACATGAAGATGTTTTTTGACTTCCAGAATGGTACTCCCATGAAATCAAAATATGCATGAAATTCAACTGTTTAATTAATAAGTTTTCTATTTAGGACAAATTTATGATAAAAAAAGATTGCATAACATATTCAAGATAATTCATTCTCAGTTTTTTCTTCCGTGTTTCTAAACATATATAAGTTCTTCTGGTAGAAAACCACGTGAAGACAGAACCTCCCACTGGGGTATAAATCCAGGTCCCAGGAGGCAGTACTCAGGTACAAAAGAACATAAAATAAATTTTAAGAGATCATATCATTTATTTCTTGGGACTTTAACAGGCATGTACATAATATTTGATCTGGGATATATCAAGACAGATAAGGATTTGTTCTTGGGAGGTTCAATATCTAGTTGAAGTAACAAGATATATCTAGAAGAACAGGGTTCGAAGCCCAAGAAGGGAGAGACCCCTTTGAAGGAAAACAAAGTATTTCTGATTGCTCAGGTTGATTTAAAGCAGTTTTATTATAAGGTTATTCCTCAGTTAGCACTATTCTACCCAGCTCCATTCATATTGCCACAAATGGCATGAGTTTATCATTTTTGATTACTGAGTAATATGCCACAAATGGCATGAGTTTATCATTTTTGATTACTGAGTAATATTCCACTGTGCATATATACTATGTCTTTTTAATCCATTCATCTGTTTTTAGATGCTCAGTTTGTTTCCATAGCTTGGCTATTGTAAATAGTACTGCTATAAAAGTGGGAAAACCAAGACACAATTGTTTTGGTATTCTTCAGGTAGACACCTAGCATCTTTTAAGAATGAGGTCTGCCTCTCTCTTTTCTTTGACAGATCATGGTAAAGATAGTGCTCACGCATCAACGTAGGCACTGGAATTGATGTGGATAGTTAGACATGATCCAGATATAAAATATTATTTACAGATGCTTATAAAACATAACTGAAAATATCACTGAATATTTAAGGCAGAGTATATAACCACAGTCCTCTTCAGGAATCCATGAGAACCCCTCTTTAAGTCTTTTCCTATAGAATATAAACTGAACAAAATATCATGATTTAACTCTCAATAAAAGAAGAAGTGAGAAAAATATGGGAATGGTCAGTGTGGTTAGGAAAGTAAAAATCTTTTGGGTGAAATGTTGGAAATATGTTGAGAAGAATTTGATCCCTGAATATATTTTAAACTACATTACCAAAGAAGGCTCACAGGTGGCTTTGAAGGAGAACAATTATCTTTTTACAGTTCCCCCCATTTACTACATACGTTTTGAAACGCTGCATTGTGTTGATGCAAGTCTTCACTTTTTCTAATTCCTCACCAGCAGAAGTAAGATTGCTATTTCCATTAGACCTCAGCAGGTCTTTGAGGCCACAGGTTAAAACTCATTAAGATTCTGGGAACATAATGCTTAGTGTCTTGTTTTTTAATTGCCATTTTCAACTTCCTTATTGCCAGTTACCTGGAGTCCGCATTTTAGTTCCGGAATGCTCCTCTGAGTCACCTATTTTCCAAACACGGGGACATCCCTGAGCAAGAAATGCTACCAATGTAAAGAACAAGCAAATATAATCTGACAAATGACTTGTGCAGCCTACCACAAAAAAATCTGCTGTGCCAACTGGTACTTCCTTGAAATAATTATAGTTTTTGACTGATAGAAACTTCAAGGCATTCTAGAATGAACCTGGAGCTGACTTCTTGTATGCTTTTGTATATTGGTACCTGGATATGTGTTTGGTTATATGTGTATATTGACTGATATCAAATAGGTGGTAAACCTGCAACAAGTGGGAAAATGAACTCTTGGCAAGAGTTATAGTGTTTGGTGATCTGCCTTCTCTACATCCATTTCTTTTTGATAACTCACCCTTTCAGGAAAAGCAAAACAGAAACTGGAGGCAACATGTAAGTGTGGTGAATGGAAACGGTATGTTATAAAAATGTTCTGGGAAAAATGGAAGTAAAATGGAAAATCATATTGCGCACCAAAATTAAGATGATCATTTAACCCACACGAAAAGCAGTGCGTGCGCACGCGCACACACACACACACACACACACACTCTCTCACACACACCCTATAAAATCCAAACCACATTCTGGGCTGTACGTGGAAATGTGTGCATGGGGATTATCTCAACCCTCAATCCTGCTCCCTACTTGATTAGTCAAATCCCATGTCTCCTATTCCCTTTGGCTCTAAGGTCCCCAACCACAGGGAGTCTCATGCAGTTGTCCAATTCCCTGTGCTTTCTTTCCCTGGTGGGCCTTTACAAATACATTTTCATAGACCTGAACTCCTGCTCACCAGTCCTCATTCCTCATGTGGCTTAATTTGAGGGATCCTTTGTTATTATTATTATTATTTGCATAGAAGAACTGGGGTGTAGACCAGAGGTGTGGGGCAGGGGTGAGAGGATTCACCAGAGACAGTTTGGGGAGCAAAACAGGCAGATTGACTCAAATACACTGCAGAGGCAAGTAGCAGGGGAGACAGGAGAGGTCTGCTGCACCACGTGGGTTAGCTCTGGCTGGGGATGGAATTTAGGCTGTGGCAGCGATAGCTCTGAGACTTAATCCCTAGGCCACCAGGGAGGCCCTGGAGCATCTATTATTTAGATTAAAAAGAACATCTGGCTCTGTTCCTTGCTCCCTAGCCCCCAAACACACCTTATTGAGGCACTGTTCCGGCATGGACCATGCATTCAGGTTGTCCCGTCACCATCCTCTCCTGCTTGCTTGTGTCACTCTGTGTCTCCTCCTCTTCTGCAGAGTGTCCTGAGCAGGAGAGGTAGCACAGCTTATTTCCGCAATGATCAGCCCGAGCTGGGCACACTTTCAGGCCCCCAGGGCCTTTTGCTGACGGATGAAGGAGTCAGCACCTGGTGCCAGCCTGGCCTGTCTAATGTTTGATCTTGGAGGGGAGGGACATATACACTGCACTTGAATTTTAGCAGTTCCCGTGGAAGGCTCTGATACCTACTGTTGTTTGTATTTAGAGCTCACCGTGACCTTGGTTCTGGCATCTTCTTGGTTCATGTTTCTTTCTCATGCTGATGGCCCACACAGCCTCTTCACCAGGTGACTGTGTTTTATTCCTCAGCTTTTCTAGATGGACTTTACCCAATTTTCTTTCACGCCTTATTAACTTCTACTTACCTTGTTTTCCTGAAGAGCAGTGAAGTTGAAATCTTTTTAAAATTTAAAATTATATATGTTATTGAGGTCATGTTGGTTTACCACACCATGTGTGTTTTAGGGGTGTAGGTTCACTTCTCTTCAAAGGTGTGTCACTATACAATGCACACCAGAACACCAACGAACCTCCACCACTGTCGTGTCCCATACTCCCTTTTCTCCTCATGCTCCTCCCTCCCCTCTGATGGTCTCAGTTTTGGGGTGAGAGTTCTAGGATTTGTTTTGTTTAGTTTTGTTCCTTTGCTTTGTTTGTTTATCCTCCACTTATGAATGAGATCAACCAGTATTTACTTTTTCCCTCATGTAGCGGCAGGAAGGAGGCACAGGAGCAAGGTTCAGGATGGTTCTGGGCAGACAGGTCAAGGAAGGAGAGTCTTGGAGCCCTTGGTGGCTTTTCATGCTTTTATAATAGAGGTGACCAGGTACATGGCAGGCATGGGTGCCGGGGGGCCAGGAGGCTGGCCCCCGGCGCATCTCACCCTCTCAGCTGCTTTCTACTGCTGCTGCTCATCAGTACTGTTGGTCGGTCCTGGCATCCTCATGACGCTGCCCATTTATGCCCGTGTCCCAACTCAGGTGCGCCCACTTGCGCATGCCCACCCTGGAATGCTCGCAGCACCGCATGTGTCCATCATCACAGTGGTGGGAGGGTGGAAAGACCTGATTGTTCTCTGACCCTACACCTCACTTAGAATAATCTCTTAAAATTCCATCCATGTTGTTGTAGATGGCAAAATTTCATCCTCTTCCTTTTGTCTTATGGCTGAGTAGTTATTTCGTTATGTATATATCCCACTCTGCAGCTGAGATCTTGATGCAATAGGATGAATTGTTTGTGATTCCCAGTATCTTTCCACTTTTCCTCCATTTGGAGCATTTTTCACTTTATGATGCTTGGTAACAGGAAGAAGCTCCCTCTGGATGGAAGGACTGACAATTTCAGCCAACTGTGTGGGTAGCATCATAGGAGGTAATGATGGAGCAGGATTCCATGGCAAGTAGAAAGACAGATATTGGGATATTGGGATCAGATGCAGTTTTGTATTTGTGTTTATTATAATATTGAACACGTTTCTTCATCTTTCTGAGCCCGTTTCCGCATCTATCAAATAGGAATTATTGTAATTCCAATCCCATAGGGCAGTTGTGCGGATTTAATGAAACCAGATATCTCTGCTGAGCCTTTTTTGAAGTCCAGAGGCTTAAGTAGCCTCTCTCTCTTCCTCATAAAATGGCTAAAATTCTTACCACCATTTTAAAATGTCGAGAACAAATAAACATCCATCTTGTAAATAAACCCAATTGGTGATAAAGTTTTATTTTTACCTGTGATAGATTCGGGGAAGTAGTCATATAGGACCTTTATTTATTTAAAAAAATTAAGCATTATATTTATAAGTAAATAAGTCTTTTTAAAGAAGGACTGGAGGGAATTCAGGAGCCTGAATTTTATATGCACTTTAGGTGATTCAAATGCAGGTGGTTTATGCGCACGTGAGAGATGCTGTCCTGAGGGGCACATTGAAGCTGATGTTTTCTGGTACTGAGGTAGAACAGGAATTCAGCACGATGACTGCAGCCTGCTCCTGCTTCCCCCATCCAGCATTTCTGAAAAACAGCTATGCCCATTCCAGAACAAACAGATGCAAATTCTACTAGTTTATCTCACACCAGGTGCCTCTAGTTGTAAAATACATCTTCAACCTAAGCTAACTAACAGGAGGTTAGGGCCTGGTGTTTTTTGCTAATCAAATTGGCCAAATCTTGTGACTCCAATCTCTAAACTTCTGCCCCTTTTGTTAAACAAGTGGCCAAATCTCATTATCTCACCTGTAAACCGCTGCCCCCTCAACTGAAAAATATATATTGGCAGCCTCAACACTCAAGGTGTAATTTTCCCTTAAAATTTGCCTTCCTGTCTTGAGTTTGTACAATCACCTACAATAAAGCTTCGTTTCTAACTCGCCTACACTAACTCCCACACAAATTCTTTCCTACCAAGAAGTCAAGAACCTCAGGGTCCCTCAGCAGCCCTGTTTAATTAAAGGAAAAGAAAGAAACAAGTAATTGCTTTACTGCTCCCTGGTTTGTCTCTCCAGGTAAATCAGCAGGTCTCTCTGACTCTTCACTACCAGTTTTCCTCTCTGTCCCCCAAATGCATGTATTTTAGATATTCCACATTTTATACCTTTTTACCTCCTTGGAATGAATATCAAATTCTCTTCTTCAGGTAAGTTCCTACTCATACTCTAGAGCCCTACTCACAATCTCCATCTCTTCTTGAGGTGATGCTGCCACGTTCAGGCAGAATCCAGTGCTTTCCTCTTTGTGTTTTCTCAGTTTATAGCACCTGTCCTGTGAATTTGAATCTTTGTTTACGTGTAGCTCTGTCTCTGGATTAAGTTGTGGCCTCGAGTACTGAGATCCTGCTTGTTCACCTTTGCACGCCGACCTCTGCTGTGGAAGATTCTCACTGATCTTTATCCAACTGTGTTGACCTGATTGTCCAGTCTCTCTTCTCCACTTTCATGTTAAGACTCACCTTGGACTTCCTTCCTATGCTTTGGTTTCTTTTTCAATGGTGTCTCATTCTCTGCTCAATATTCACATGCCGACAACGTCATTCCCATCATAGGGACTATGCACCTTTTGTTCTCTTTGCCAGAATGTTCTGCCCATAGATCTTCACTTCACTTGGCTTATTTCTTTCTCTTACTGAATTCTTTTTTTTGCTCAATGGCCCCTTGGCAGAAGGCCTTTCCTGGCCACCCATTCCAAAACAGTCACCACCCTCCAATTCTATTGCCCTATTAATTGTTGGTGCTTTTCATCATCTGAAATTCTCCTGTGTGTCTGTGTATTTCTTTACTGTCTGATGTAGAAACAGCATTGTCTTTAGCCAGGTAGAAGCAAAAATGGCTTATTTGTTTTTGTAACAGTAGGGTGAGTTAAAATTCAGGCTTTTTCCTGACCTCCCACCATTAGCCTTTATGGGTGCAAGCTGTGGTCTTGCACACCTCCTAGGGTTACAGCACCTGGATCTGGGGGAGCAGAAACCGAGCCAGTGTAAGTGCGCATGCATAAATTTGCACACCTGTGGGCAGGGTCAAGGTGATATAAGGGCGGCCTCACGCTGAGAGGGAGAACAGAAAGCCAAAGAAATGCTGGGGGAGAAAGCTGGTCTGTCCCCTGAGTCACCTATTAAGGCCTATAAAAATCTAGCTAAAGCTCCAAAATTATCTTTTCGCCTGCAAGAACTGACAATGAACCTATCCGGCTTGGGATGGCAGCAAAAACAGCGTCCTTGGCAAAAAACAAAAACCTGTCACAGGTAGGGAATTATGTGTCTTATTGAATTGATTGATAGTGTTATTATTGGTAGGTTATTTTATGGTCAGAGAGCCAAGGAGAGATCAAGTCTCCAGAACTGGAGTAGACTGTGGACGCTGTAGGGTCAGAGAATGATCAGGTATTTCCACCCTCCCACTACTGATGATGGACACCTGCGGTGCTGCGACCTTTCCAGGGTGGGCATGCGCAAGTGGGCACACCTGTGTTGGACACGGGCATAAATGGGTGGCGTCATGAGGACGCCAGAACTGGGAGGATTGACCGACAGTACTGACGAGCAGCAGCAGCAGAGAGAGAAGCAGCAGCCGAGAGGGTGAGATGCACTGGGGGCTGGGAGGCCTGCCAGCCTCCCGGCCCCCTGGCCCCCCTGCCTGCCATGTGCCTGGCTACCTCTACTAAATAAAGCCTAAAAGTCACTGAGGGCTCCAAGACTCCCTTTCCTTGACCCATCTGCCCAGAACCATCCTGAACCTTACTCCTGTGCCACTCCGTTTCCTGCCGCTACAGCACCCAGCCTAGCTCTCTTAACCACAACCCATTCTCTTACCTTGCCTTAACATTGTTGGCTACGACAACCCACAGTTGCCTCTTCTCCAAAGGTTGTGAACACCTTGAACTGGAAATCAGGGATCTCTTCGCCTGGGACTGACCGTAACCAATGACTGACTGACAATAAATGTGAAAAAGGCCAGTCACTTCACTTAGGCAGGAATAACTAGGTGATACTCTGCAGTCCCTGGTAGAACAGAATTTCCCGAGACCTCATCCAAACTCTTCCTTTTTCTACCTTCCATATCCTCTGTCCTTTCCTTCCTCGCACATTTCTCTTGGGGGCACTTCTCACATCACTTGCATCTGAATTCGGGTCTCAGGTTCTACTTTCAGAGAGCCCAACTCAAGACACTGGTGTTCCTTGTGGAGTCTAACACCAAAAAAAATCTATGTCTTTGTTCGTAAAGTTTTGGAAAGCAGAGAGCTGGGCATAGCAACAAAGTAAGTTCCACTGGCGAAGCAATCACAGACTTAGTATTGAATGTTGTATAAAATATGTTTATTGAAAAAACTCCGTGTCTAAGTGGATCTGTGCATTGCAAACCCCTGCTGTTCAGCGCCAGCTGTAGTTAGTGGTGGGGAAGGGCCATTTGTGCCTCTGGTATAAAGTCTGCTCTGACCCTTTTTTCTTTGCTCCTTTCTGCAGTGGAAATTCAGGATGGGATTACATCATTGGTTCAGATAACTTACTATCCGTTTTAGCTGAGACCCTGTAATGTCACCCTGCTTTTATCAATCTATTTTAATTGTATGAGGAAGCTAGCACTTACAATAAAAATGCTATTTTGAAGCTTAGATCTATCACAGTTCATTTTTGTTTTCATTGAGAATAATCATTGGCCACTCTTTTCTCGATTTGCAATTTGTCACTTGTGGACTATCTAAATGTGTCTCCCAGGGAAGAGATCCTACTGGAATCTGCCGCAAGACTAGAAAAAAACAGCTGTTCAGAGACAGTCTGACCCCAAATCCTCCTAGATAAGGATGTTTGCAGCCTGTATCTGCATCTGATGCTCTAATTTGTTTTCTACTCCTAAATACGCCCACAGAAAGTATAATTTTCCTTAAGGGGTTGAATTTAGAGGACTCCTCCGCTCTCAGGAAACAAAACACTGTCAAGATCAATATAATTTCCTACCTGTCCTCATTTTCAGATTCAAGGGTTCTGGCCTACCTGGAAGGCGTAATTCTTCAGAGGTCTGCTGTTTGCATATCGCCTGGAGGCTCCTGCACTTGGGCGGGGACAAGGGCTGTGCTGCTGTCACCAGACTGACCCCTGAGCCCTGGACACCCACAAGGTAACTGCAGACTCCTCCCTTCCCTGGAGAAGGGCAGCAAAAGGCTGGTTTCTGGTTATCTCATTTTCGTTTCTCTTTGTGGGCTTCTGTCTGAGGAAGCAGCTGCTCCTCCTGCCCTCTTGGGCTTCGCTTACAAATTAAATGCTGAGTAGTTACAGAACGAACACTACTGCAATAACTGGAGTCAGTGAGTTATTTAACTCAGGAGGCCAACTGTGTTTTTTTTTTTTTTTAAAGATTTATTTATTCATGCATACAAGAGCAGGGGTACAGGCTAGAGTAGCAGGAGGTGAGAGGATTCACCAGAGACAGAGTGGGGAGCAGAACAGGTAGATTGACTGAAATACACTGCTGAGGGGAGCAGCAGACAGGAGAGGCCTGCCAAGCCATGTGGGTCCCCTCCCTGGCCGGGGATGCTTCACAGTGTAGCACTCAACCAGCTGCGCCACCAAGGAGGCCCCAACTGTGGTCCTTTGAGTAAGAATACCTAACACTTCTAGCAGGTTCTGCTGCCTTTGGTCCTGCCTATTGCAACATCCTTGAAATGAAAGACAGTAGATTTTCATTTCATTCTGGCAAATTTAGAGCCCACTTTATGGTGTGTCATCCCCCACCCCTATGATGAAATAGTCCTGATTTTATGCTTATGTGCCTATGAATTAATTGCAAATCTTTGTTCTTTCACTTGTCTCCTGTGAAAAGTACTCTCACCTCTGCTACATCTTTCTCCCAGCAAGGTTGTAAACTGTTGGAGGACAGGTGAGGTCTAGGGCAAGTTAGAAATTATTAGGCAGTTTAAGGTAGAAATAGGTAGTTGAGACACCAGAATAGTTAAGTCTTTGAACAGAGGAAAGGTAGGCACCAGGAGATAGGGAAATGCAAACTTCTAAAGAGAAGGCTAGAGCATTCAAACACAAACTGGAGATAATGGTGTAAACTAAGGGAGATTCCGGGCACCCAAAATTCTAACCAATCACAGAAAGACTAATAAAATTTTAGAATAATGAGGGAAAGAAAGTATATATTTCCAAAGTAAGACCTCCATCCCAGCCCCTCTCAGGTACCATATACCTGGGAGTCTACTCTTCATCTTTTTTTTTTTTTTTCTAAATAAATTTTTCTTTAATTTCCAAGACAAATTTGCTTCTCTTACCTAAAAAGTCTGAATTCCTTTCTATGGCTTCGTAAGACAAGAACCTGTGGTGATTACCAGGGTAGGGTGAGAGGCTGCGACAGCAGCAGCTCTGACAGAGGTGACCTTACTCACTGGCATCATAGGGATGAGACCTGCCTTTTAGTTTATCCTCTTAATTTTTAAGCCTTAGTCATGTTACAGGGCAATTTTAATATGATAGGCTTGCTTCAGTCGGTTGCTTGGGGCAGAACAATGCTCATTCTTAATTATTACTTTTAGGGTAATTATACGCATAGCTTTGAATAACATAGTCAAAATAAAAATAGCTTTGTATTTGACTTGCTGAGGACTTAGCATGTTTCTGGTTCATATTCTAAATGACTTTACATGAAATGGACCTACTTATTCATATAGCACCCTTTTAAAGAAGGTTCTATTATTATCCCCATCTTACAGATGAGGAATTTAGGTAACACTGGCTATTTGGTTCCAGAGCTCACATTCACAAATGGTCCTCCTATATTTTTGTTTAGAATTTTAATTTAAATTCCTTTGCTTGATTTTGACTAAGAATAAAGACATTACAGTTGAAAACCAGCAATTATCAGTCGACAAAAATACAAGTCCTTGCAACTTGATGCTAGTAAGAAATTAATTTTAAATAAAAAGACATAGCTGGAAATGAAAAGATTGGGAAAATATGTACAATGCTGATACTAACCAAAGAAAGCTGGAGTGGCTATATTTAAATGAGATATAGTGTATTTGAAATCAAGTTGTATTAATAAAGGAAAAAGATCTTTCCACAACTGATAAAGGGGTTATTGCATCAAGGGAGTATAGTAATCTTAAACTTTTATATTCTTTATTAAAAGCTACAAAATTAAACAGAACTGACAAAACTAAAAGAAGAAATACACAATTATTTTTATTTGGAAACACTTGCTTGGAGAGGGTGGGCTGCATGGAAACTGCCACTATTGTCTCTTTTCTTTCTTTTTCACCAGAGTTTTTTAGTCAAGTCAGTTGCTGCTTTTCACGCCATTCACCTGTAGATCTATACTGACCTTCCTCCAGGATGAGGTGAAACTTGCTGGCCTAGGAAGCTTTTTCTTGCTTTAGAGTAAACTGCATAGTGCTGCTTTGCTCTATGACTTGATGACTGTGTTTTGGCATTTATTTCCAAATTCTCAGGATTCTTCTTATGGCTGTTGTAACTGATACATACAAACACACAGAATTTTTGCAAATGGTACAAGCAAATATGTTCAGTCCAAAGGGTGAGGAGTGTCACCAAGAACATCTCTTATGGCAGTGCAGTCCCAGATTAGTCAGTGCAGATTAGGCAGTGCAGACCCAGCTTAGTCAAATGACACAGTGAGCCACAAGAAGCCACTGCTCATATAGGAAATTGAGGGTATTTCATATTTCTTGACAAGCCTATTGTTACAGGGCAGGGAGAGGAGCACCCCAGAACCCCCAAACTTGCCCTCTCTGAATGGGTTCTGCCATCTGCCGCATTAAGACAAACATATAAAACCTTTTTTTTTCTTTCATTTTTTTAAATTAAAATATTTTAAAATTTACATATACTTGCCATTAATTGTAATCCCCATGTATTCCCCATCACCATCTCACCAGTGCACCATC
>JAGFMF010011466.1:3936198-3981359 GCA_019455555.1 Galemys pyrenaicus | reverse complement strand
AGGGAATCACTAACTTCATTCTAAGCCTAAAACTAATTAGGGTAGGGAGTTTTTTCTATGTATGATCTCAGCTTAAGTAGAACAAAGGCAAAAGGAAGAAGAGGAGGGTAGGAAGAATGTATGTGACTCCTTTATCACCTGGGATGCAGAGCCTTCCACAATGGGTTAGATCACAGAGGGCTTTTCTCATTTCCTAAGGCCAGTTTCCTATAGTAAATATTTAAGTCTGAGAGACTGCCTAAAGACTAACTTTTGGGCTTGTAAAACAACCATATTTTGCTCCTTCTGGCTCCATGGTCTTTTTAAATTAGTGGCAGCCTTTACCAGTCGTAAAGGTTTGTGTTGGAGTAAATGTATTGCATCCATTTATTTCGTTTAGCAAACAACCAAATTTAGAACTGCCCCCGTGGATGATGTTCCAGCAAACACGTTTTCTATAACTTTTAAAATTTTAATTATTATATCAGCCAAAACAAAAGGGAGTCCAAGGGGGGCCAACTGTGGAACCTCTGACTTTTCAGGGCAGTTCCCCTATGATGGGCCTTTGCCTCACGTCATAGTTAGGTGGCCCCCATCAATGGACTGAAATACATTGCTGAGGGGAGCAGCAGACAAGACAGGAGAGGTCTGCTGCGTCATGTGGGTCTCCTCTCTGGCTGGGGATCAAACTCCTGCTGCAGTGGCTGCTGATAGCTTGATGGCACTGAGACTTTAACCCCTGCACCACCAGGGAAGCCCCTACAGCTGTTGAGACTTTTTCTTTCTTCTCAAGTCCTTTTCCTCCTTCCTTCCTTCACTCATTAGTACCTGGCATATCTCTCATTCTGGGTCACCTTTCTGCCCCTCAATCCATGGGAACAGATAGGATCCTTCCCTCTGAGGAGGCTTGGTGAAGAGTCCGCTGTATCTGCCAAATCTAATCCATGTATCCTCTCAGCTTTTGCCCTTCCTATATCTAGTATTATGGATTTATGATCACTCTTCATAAAAAGCTTTAGCAGTGGGATTGAATTCTAGTTTATCAAAGATTTTTCTACTTTTTATTTTCCTGTTTTATTTGCTTTCAGAAAAGACAGAGGCAAGTTTATCTTTTCTTAATATAAGTTGATTACTTAATTGTATATGAAGTATTATACAGAAGTTTTATCTTATATGCATTGTACAAAAGTCATTAAGATCTTAAATGATTTTGAAGATTCGGTGGGGTAAAAATAGTACTTTGTTGGGTGGAGGCTTACTTAAAAGAGTGAAACTCACTTAAACTATCTGGAGCTCAATTAAATGTGTTTCTCACTGTTGCTTTACACTAGTCTCTGAGACAAATGAAATGTTTCTGAGAGATTCCAAAAGGTATTTCACAGTTTATATTGCTCTGTTTTACTGACTGATCTCTCTTTATTTGTTCCCCATGTGCAATTTTTGGTCACATAAACACAGCCATTTGAGGCTGAAATATGAGACAATCTTTTTCTTTAAATCCTTGTTGATCTATTATACAACAAGAAGGGTTTTATCTTTCCATGAACAGATGGTGAGCAATCTGATCTGGTTGAAAGTAACATTCAACTCTTGCTACAGCAAGTGCTATATGCCATTTTGCAGAACAGTAGAAAATTTACCATCCTTTTACTTTCTTGAATCATTGAATATGTGGTACTGAGAAAATCCTAAATTACTGACTACCAACTACTAGCAGAAATTTTGATGATTAAGTTCTCAACAAAAGTCTGTGGTTTTTATTTATAGCAATGCATTGCTCTTTTTTTTTTTAAAGATTAATGTATTTATGCATAGAAGAACTGGAGTGTAGGCCAGAGGTGCAGGAGGTGAGAGGAGCCACCAGAGACAGAGTGGGGAGCAAACCAGGCAGAATGACTGAAATAGACTGCTAAGGGGAGCAGCAGGTGAGCTAGGAGACCTCTGCTGTGCCATTGTGGGTCAGCTCCCTGGCTGGGGATTGAACTCAGGCTGAGTGGTGATAGCGGTGAGACTTAACCCTATGCCACCAGGGAGATGCCATCCTGTCTTTTGAAAAGAATAATTTTCCCAACGTTTTGATTAAGGTTGAAGTCTTCCTCCCAATTATCCTTCTTGATTCCAGAGGTTTATCTGGGAGAAAAAACAGGGGTACGCAAGGGAATTAACATAGCATTCAGTACATAATTTATATGACTGAGGTACAGAGCTAAACACACTAAGATTTTCACTTGCATTTCATTCTTACAACTTTAAAATATTTTTTGGGACCTTATTTTAAAAGTCAAAAAAACTGAGTTTCAGTGCTACTAACTACCAATTCAAGGTCACACAGCCAGTATGTGGAAATCCTGGAATTTGAACTCAGGTTTGACAGATTCCCATAGCAATGACTGAGTCTAAGAGGAACTTTTCCAACTCACTGGCCCTGAGAGACTGCACACTACTTAGTCAGTCTGACTCCAGAACTTATTCTCTTAGCTATTCTTTCCACTCCTTTTTGGAGAAAGGAATCAATTATCCTTGTCAACTACTGGCACAATGCCTGGTATGTAGTAGAGACTCAATGTATGTTTGTCTGAGAGTGAAAAATGGAGTAATCATTGTTGGCTGCTTTGCTACACACAACAGAAAATAGGCAAATAGATATTCTAAGGTGATTTTCCCTTGTAGAACAAACATCTGAACATCTGTGTAGCAGTTAGACAATATAGAGAAAATGTTCAAAATGCACCCCCTCACCTAAATATAGGAGAGAAAAGATTGCATTTGGAAATAATAAGAATTTACCAGAAAATTTTCTTTTTAGAGATGGCTCCAAATTTAAATGTAGTACGTTGTTTAAACATTTACCACAGTTTGAAAGTAACTTTGGTTTAGAAAGTTGAGAGGGAATAATCTGAAGATACATTAAGGCCCAATTAAAATGGTTCTTATTTTGGAATAAGTTTATGGATGACATAACTTTTAAATGAGATTTCAGCTCTTATGCTTCATTTTTAATTTTATTAGTTCACATTATGCAAATTTTGCTCTCTCGGAAAGTGTTATTATGACCATGTTCTAATAAACAATGTTTTGTATACCCTGGACTATGCTTGGCATGTAGTCATCTCTCAAATGTTTGATGATTGAGTATTAAAGGAAAAAATTGAGGAAGAATACTGCATTTAGCTTAGATTACATGGGATTAGAATTATAGGAATTTTAATCAATGATAATCATGTAGCTAATACTATTGGTCATGCCAGATTAGAAATTAGAGAAATTATTTAGTTTATTATCACTATTATTTTATGAAGTTGTATTGATTTTTCTTCACTTAATAGGCATGAAAGTAATGCTTAACCGAGTATAATTGTCCATGATCATATTATTATTAGGTGAGCCAGGACTTTAAATCCTGTATTCAAGTCCAAGCTATAAACCACTCAATGGTCTGCAAGATTCTACTTTTATTTTTTTTAATTGCTAATGACTTTTCTCACACCAGAAATTGACAAACAATAAGAACCAGGAAGCATGTGGTCTCATTGAAATGATCATCTGTCATATAGACCAAAGATTCATGTACCTGAAAATTGAATTGTGTAGCTCAGTTGTTGTGAACAAAATAAGAGGAAGATTACACAGTTCCTCCATGTCCTACATCTATCAAGTGCAGACTGCCTTAAGTCGATCGTCACATTTGCAAAGAATGGAACTGAGAGAACAGCTTACTCCCCGTTGACACTGTCCTATTCATGTGGTCACCTAACCAACTCACAGATCTCTCAGAAAACAGGCATAGTGACTAATGCTCAGCACATGACAAACACTCAAGAAATTCTAACTCTGGCTGACATCCAGCTAATTAATTTCCTAGGAAACCTCTAGCCTATTAATGAGCTCCCTAAAGACCGTACTGTAATCATGTTCTTGCTTGCCCCATGTCTCAGTAGGTTGAATAAGTGGGCCCTATTCATGTGACCAGTAATTTTTGATGAATAAATGATAGAATAAATGAATGGCTTTGTGGGTTTAGCCAAAGATGATTACTCATGACACTGGCAAGGAGAGTGAAGGAAAGGAGGGTGAAGGTGACATATCCACCTGCTTTCCTGTGCTGTTCAGTCAATTTGATTTTCTCTAAAAGGTGGTTGATATTAAATCATTTCAAAAATGAAAGAAACAGGCAAATCTTCTGTTCAGATTCTTAATCTTGGAAAAATCTTTGCTAATATTAGTAGTGCTTTTCTTCCATAAAAGTTTATTTTTCATTTTGTGTTTCATTAAACCCCCAATCAAGTTTGTTTTTCTGAACAGATCAATACCAATTTCTCTGAATCCCCTGATTTTTCATTACAAGGTCCTCTTTGCTGGTTTTATAACCCTAGACTTTCAGTTGTAGAACTCATTATCTTCTAAAAGCAAGTGATCATTTACTGCTTAGAATTTGGCATTATTTTTATAATAAGAAGGTTGTAGTCCTATTTGTTTATTTTTGCTTTTATTCTCCTTGGATTTGAGTCCCCAAAAGACATCTCTGAAGAAAATGATGTGGAGTGTTTTGTCTGTTTTCTTCTATCAATGTGTGTTTTATGGTTTCTGGTCTTATACCCAACCCTTTATTCCATTTTGAGTTAGTTATTGTGTATAATAAGAGGATGTTGGTTCATTTTCTGCATGTTGTTGACCAGTATTCCCTACACCATTTGTTGAAGAGACTTTTCCTTTTACCAATATATATAATTTACTCCTTTATTGTAGATTAACTGCCCGAATGTTTTTTTTTTTTCTGGACTCTCAATTCTTTTCATTGGTCCATGTGCCAACTTTTATTCCAATATTAAACTGTTTTTGAAGAGTGTGACCTGGCAGTCATTTTTTTGTTTAAATTCTGGAACATGCTGCCTCCATTCCAAATTCTTTGTTAAAAATTGCTTTGCTTATTTGGGCTCTTTGGTAGTTCATATAAATAACAGTAATATTTGCTTTAGTATATGAAGAATTCCACTGAAACTGATAGGAATGTATTGAATCTATATATTGCCTTGGGTTAAGATGAATGTTTTGACTATGTTAATCCTTATAATCAATATGAATGTGCTACCTTTCCATTACCTGAATCTTCTACTTCTTTTAGCAATGTCATGTTGAAGAGGTCTTCACCTCATTTGTTAAGTTTATTGCTAGGCATTTAATATTTTTTTGACATTACTGTAAATAGGATTGGTTTCTTTTCTAATTTGTTATTTGCTTAGGAGTACAACAGACTTTCGTATATTGATTCTATAGCTTGTCACTTTACTGTATTTATTGTTTCTAATAGTATTTTAGTGGAATCTTTAGGATTTTTAAAAAGACTTTATGGGTATAAGAACTGGGGTACAAGCCACAGGCGTGGGGTGGGGTGGGGATGGGGGAAGTGGGTAAGAGGAGTCACCAGAGATAGAGTGGGGAACAGAGCAGGCAGACTGACTGAAATACACTGCTGAGGGGAGCAGCAAGTAAGGCAGGAGAGGTCTGCTGCCCCATGTGGGTCCCCACCCTGCCAGGGATCAAACTAGTGCTGCAGTGGCTGCGGAAGCCCAACAGTGTGGCACTCAACCCCTTACGCCACCAGGGAAGCCCAGGATTTTTTAATATACATATAATTATGTCATCTGTGAAATAGATAATATTTCTCCTTGTTTTCCAATTTGGATTCCTTTTTTTATTTTTTTAAAAGATTTATTTTATTTATTATGCATATAAGCAGTGGGGTACAGGCCAGAGGTGTGGGGGGGTGAGAGGATTCACCACAGAGCGGGGAGCAGAACAGGCAGATCAACGGAAGTACACTGCTGAGGGGAGCATCGGGCACAGCAGGAGAGGTCTGTTGTGCCATGTGGGTCCCCTCCCCGGCCAGCAGCGGGGATCGAACTCGTACTGCAGTGGCTGCGGTTTGCCTCATAGTGCATTGCTTAACCCACTGCGCCACCAGGGAAGCCCTGGATTCCTTTTTTTAATCTTTTCCTTGCGTAAATGTTCTAGCTAGGACTTCCACTTGTCATAAGTGGCCATTATCATGTGAGGAATTTTCTTTCTAAGCCCATTTTACTAAGAGCTTTAATCAGAAATGACAGCTGAATCATGTCAAATATGTTCTTTGCACCTATTGATATGCATGTCCTTCTTTGTTAATGTGTTGAATCACATTGAATAATTTGCATATATGTCACCATTTTCATATCCCAGGAGTAAATCACACTTGGTCATGGTATATGATGTATTTAATATATTGCTGAATTTGTTTTGCTAAGATTTTGTTGAGAATTTTTACATCTGTTTCCATCAGGGATATTGGTTTGTAGTTTTCTTTTTTTGTGATGTCTTTGTTTGATTTTGGTAACAGAGTAGTGTTGGTCTCATGAAATGATTTTGGGGCATTCTTCTTCCTCACTTTTGGGGAACCATTTGAGAAGGATCTGCATTAGTTCCTCTTTGAAGGTTTGATGGAACTCCGTAATGAGAACATATGGTCCTAGTTTTCATTTTGGGGAGATTGTGACTACAGTTTCATTTTGTGTCTTTTGGATTGTCTGCAACTTCTCCCTCCTTACCAAAAGCTGTTATAAATATCATGATTGATGATCGAAATGAGTGAGGTGATCTTTCTAACTACAAAAACATGAAGTTTACACTTCTAAGTGAAGGGTTTTTAAGTTTTAAGACATTTGTTAGTTTCAGCTGGTGTCAACATGACCAGGACATGATGTTAGCATGATGACCAAATGGTGATCACATGACATTAGAGTGCCCATCAAGGGATATTGCCATGATCATCACATGGTATTAGTGTAACCATCTCATGGCATTAACATCACATGATATCAAGTAACATTAGTATGATAATGGCTTAAGAAACTGCGTTGTTGAATTCTGGTGCATCAGTAGTAACTGGAATGCTCATACAGTATCTTCTCAGTAAAAACTCAAACCACGTGAAACAAATATAAGGTGAAAAATGTAACTTTTCTGCTTCTTTATAGTAACTGCCATAAATAATTTTGTGTATCTTAGGATAAATTTCTGATGTAAATTCAGCATACATGTATAAATATGTTATATATTTTCTTTTATACAGTGGGGTGAGAAATATCCTTGTCTAAAATTTTCCCTCATTATTTTCATATTTTTACACTTGATCTTAATCAGAAGGCCAGGAAACAATATATTTTTATGATTCTTTATGGATATTTAACTTTATGAATATTTCCTAACTTATTTGACCATTTTCCTTTGACTTGACCATCTACTTTGATTCTTAACTTGCTACTAGACCCTGGTATAGACTCCTTCTCTCTAGGAGTCTGGTATGACCATCTATTTGTATATGCTATTCTTGCCAGCATTTTTGACCAAGAATATTCAAATGAAATATAATCACAACTTGGGAGTCTAAACATAATCTCCTTATACTGAGGCAGAGGTTTTAATCTGGGCTGCAGTGGGGACCTGACCTTCAATGTATCCTCATTATCCTGTGCATATGCATTTCTGGGAAGAAGCATCAAAGCTTTTGTTGGAATCTCAAAGACATCTGTGGCTTTCAAGTGTTCAGATTAAATGTACAAAAAACATTGTGTGATGTGTTTTGTGTAACTCTTGCAATTGTATCTTGCCACTCCTCTAGATCATTTTTTTAAGCTTTTTTTCTTCTTTCAAACAAACTTTGTGTTTAAAAAGATTTACTTATGCATACAAGAACTGAGTTACAGGCCAGAGGTGTGGGAGGTGAGAGGATACACCAGAGACAGAGTGGGGAGCAGAACAGGCAGACTGAAACACACTGCTGAGGGGAGCAGCGGGTGAGGCAGGAGAGGTCTGCTACACCATGTGGGTCCCCTCCCTGGCCGGGATCGAACTCAGGCTGTGCTGTGGATGCTTCTCAGTGCGGTGCTCAATCCACTACGCCAGCAGGGAGGCCCTAGATTAACTTTTAATTAATTAACAGGTCCTCAATTAGTTGGACAGATTCTTGAGACTGGGATCCAGCCTCACCCAGGTTCAGATCTGCCTGCTGCCCAGTTCGGTAGTACAGGGAATGCAGTCATTAATAGTTACTTGAAAGATGACAATGTTTTCTCTTTTGTATTGATGAATTTCTTGGTGGAACAAATTTAATTTTCTTCTGCTTCTGCCTTTTACCCTGCTTTGCTTTGATCTTGGGGGATTTAAGGACAGAAGATCCTTTCTGCCGAGATGGCACATAAATCATTTTGGGAACAATTGCACAAACTTGAAGGTATTGAGCAGGAGCCAGATGGGACACAAACATTTCCTAATCCTATGTCCTCTTTAGGGCATGGTTTTAGCTGCTTGGAATTCTAGCATTATCACCCCCTGCTCAGAGTTAGGGAAGCTAGGCACATGTCTAATTTCATCTATTGCTGTGATCCTTGATTTCTTTTGTTCAGAATTCCAAATAATTTAGACGTTTCTTTAAATAGTATGTGGCAAAGCCATCTGCTATGGTCTGAATATCTTGACAGCACCCTCTTCCTACCTCCCAACCCCCAAATCCATATATTGAAATCCTAACCCCCCAGGTGATGGAATCAGGAAATGAGCTTTTGAGAAGTGACTATATCCTGAGGCCAGGACCCTTATGACTGAGACTATGAAAAAGACCCCCAAAAGATCTCTATGCCTTATGCCATGTAAAGACAGAAAGACGGCCATTTATCAACCAGAAATGGGCCCTCATCATATACTTGATCTACTTGTGCCATGATCTTGGACTTCCCAGCTTATAGAGCAATGAAAAAGAAATTTCTATTGTTTATAAACCATCTGATATTTGGTATTTTGTTATAGTAGCCCTAACTGACTATGATGATGGATTTTTTTTTTTTTGTAAATTAGAGGAGTATCTTAACCTCCATCACCATTGCACTTTTTAGGGTATTAGAGTCTTTCTCTGAGTTGTGGAAGACTGAGGAGTCCCATGCAGTGCGTGAGATAGAAATGGCAGTGTCCAATGACAGTGTTAGATTGTTCTGTCCGTAGGCGGTGTGGTCTGTCAGGGTTGGTCACCAACTGCCACCTTAAAGTAGACAAAGTAGAAGGGAAAGTCTCACTGTGCAAGAAATAAGGATCAGAAAACAGGACCATGCTAAACATTCTAACTCTTCTCATATTAGTCTTCTAATCATGCAGTCTGCTTATTTCAATATAGATGTTTTAGAAAATGAAAGGCAATACATACAGGTTAACATTAGGTTGGGCTATTTTACTGAATACATCCTCTTCTCCTACATGAAGTCTGAAACCTTAATGAAAATAGTAGTCATATGATCTCTTTCCTTTCTTTGAATTTTATTTAATTTTTAAAATGGAAGTTGGTCTAATCATTATTTCTAAATTATTGGGTCATGCATCAAGGATATTGTTATATGTCAGGGGTATTTTGTAGATAGTATGCACTTAATACATATTTGGGGATTAAGTATAGAAATGGTAATGATAATACCACTAATAATAGAGATGACTTCGCCCATATACTAGTCTTTGCACTGTATATTAACACATTTAATATAAAACCTTGTTTCACAGATAAAGAAGTTGAGTTACAGATAATTAGTAAGTGAATAAAGTGATGCACCAAACTGGGACAAGTAAGAATTTGGGCACTTGGCATGGGTGGTATAATAGCATCACATCAAGTCTAGTTCTGTTGTTTTCATCTCTTTGGTCATTTTTTTTTTTTAAGATTTATTTATGCACACAGAGCTGGGGTATAGGCCAGAGTTGCGGGAGGTGACAGGATTAACCAGAGACAGAATGGGGAGCAGAACAGGCAGACGGACTGAAATACATTGCTGAGGGGAGCAGTGGGCAAGGCAGGAGAGGTCTGCTGTGCCACGTGGGTCACTTCTCTGGCCTGCGGCAGGGATCGAACTTGTGCTGCAGTGGCTGCGTTTTGCTTCATAGTGCTTTGTTTAACCCACTGCACCACCAGAGGAGGGCTGTCTTTGGTCATTCTTATTCAGTGAGAAGGTCTGCCCATCTTGAACATAATCCTAATGCCTGTTTCTCTCTCATTTAACAAAGCGAGATAATTTCAAAGTCTTTTGTCAGTTTCTGTATTTAGTTAGAATTTAAAATATTTCTTTGCTTTTTATTGTATTTATTTTTGTAATCATCTTAGGGAATGGGATACTGGATTTCCATTTAGATTACTGATATAATACTTCCTTTTAAAATTAAGCGTGAACTTCACCAATTTAAAGATATTGTGTAAGGGCCTCCCGGGTGGTGTAGCAGGTTGAGCACTGCACTGTGAAGCATTCGCTGCATGCAGTGTGAGTTCGATCCCCGACCAGGGAGGAGACCCACATGGTGCAGCAGACCTCTCCTGCCTCACCCGCTGCTCCCCTCAGCAGTGTGTTTCAGTCTATCTGCCTGTTCTGCTCCCAGCTCTGTCTCTAGTGAATCCTCACACTTCCTGCGACGTTGGCCTATACCCCAGCTCTTGTATGCATAGATAAATAAATTAAAAAAAAATAAAGATATTACATAAGTAGTATTTTAATGACATGACTAAGATAAAAATAATGGAAGAAGTATAAGAAGGCCTGAATTTTGGACAGTTGACTTTCTCACCTTTTTGTGTCCCTGAAACTTTCTTGTTCTAGAAGTCTACATATTTTAAAGACAGAAAAGCAAAAGACTCTAAAGTCCCCAGAACTCTGATACTTACTATCAGAAGTAAGTTGTTCATGAAGAAAAGGAAACTTATTATCAAGTATGCTTTTCAGAGAAAATACAATGATTCTGCTGCATCCAAAGGACGAACCTACCTAGGATGGGCAAAACTAAACCTTGACCTACAGTGAGATTATAAGTGATGGGGGAGGTACTCACTTGTATCCTTGAGCTCCTTGGCCTAGATGCCACCAAGATTGTCCTAATTTGTCAAGTCAGTTGTATCTAGTATGGGGAGTTCTCCTTGTACTCCATGGTGAACATTCACTAACAGATACAGTTTCCCTAGAATCACACACCTAGGTTTTGATTTGCTCCATGGTGAACATTCACTAACAGATACAGTTTCCCTAGAATCACACACCTAGGTTTTGATTTGCTCAGTTAGTTTTAGACACAGATGGTTTACAGGTTAGAAATAGAGATGAAGAAGGCAGTGTCAGCTACAAAGCACAACCATTTGTGAAAAATAAATGCTATAATTCTTTAGGAATTCTTTAGGAATCAAGTTCAATGACAGAATGATTACTTCATTTACTTTCTTTCCATGAATGTCTTGGGATTTAAAAGATTTTAAAATAATAAAATTCTGGTGACAGTTGGAATCAACATTCCAAGAAGAGATTTCAAATAATAGAGTCAATGGCATAGCCCCAACACTGACAAGGTTTAGTGATTCAGTATTCCAAGCGGGGAGAAGTTCCCTGCCTCTCAGCCCATCTGCTTAGGCAAGACAGTGTCAGGGGATTCTAGACTTCTCATTCCAGGTGACAGTCCAAGTGAGGAGGAAGTGAGGTTCCCTAGGTTGAATTGCCTAGAGGCGGGACCTAAGGAAATACTCACATGCTAGTGATTCGTTAAGGAAGCACTTCTAGAAGAGACTGATAAGATGGTGGGAGAGAAAGGAGGGAAGGAAGCCAGGCAAAGTCTTCGAGAGGGAACTCTGGAGTATGAGCAATTCTACAAGGAAATTGTGCCACCAGGAAATTGCAAGGAATGTGAGATTAGGTTCACAATTCCTACGTTTGCTAGAATGTATTTCCTTGCAGCTCTGGCTTTTCCTGGTGTGGGCAAGGGGGCTACAAACACGTGAGGACAGCTATTCTGGAAATGGGCGCCAGCTGTTGAGGGCAAAAAGACATGGAAGGGGAGGTACGTATACAAAACGGTCAGAGGAGTTCAGACACATCTAGGTGAGCCACCTCCTTGTGTACTCAAAGTGGTATCCAAAAGGACGACGGCATATTTTGACTAATAAGCAGTGTGAAGACATAGGGAGTACAGAGAAAGCAGTGTGTTGGCAGTCATGCTGGGGCATGGAGCCTGGAGTGCTCCATTGGGTGCCAAACAGGACCAGCACTGCTGAGAATAAGTTCAAGTTTCTCACTTAGGGAACTATGAGTGCTGGCGCCATGTCAAAGACCTAGGCCTACTCAGGTCAGAGTTAGCAACCTCTGAAAGTGAGCCTGTGTAACCGGAGAATGGATTGGGTTTCTGGGGGTTCCTCCCACATCAGGCTCGTCTCTGAGCTTAGAGCTGAGCCTATAGCCCTGGCAGCGGGGAAAGGAGGGGAGGTTGTGATACCTGCTACTTAGAACCTTAGAAACATTCCTAAGGAATAGGCAGAGATGCTCACAAGAGGCTGTGATTGAATTAGGTGTTTCTGTTGTGTGTATGTAGCAGATGCCTTCATATTTCACATTTTTATACATTGTTTCCAATTCATTTTTGCTATCCTTTTGTTTTTATTGCTAGCTACTTTCATTTCAGAACAATTTGTAATATGCTATCTTGCACGTTCTTGGAAACATCCTTATTATTTATTTTACCACAATTAATAATAAATACATTAAATCTAAACTTTAAGAAATTCTATAAATATATATTTATCAAATACTTCCAAGTATAATATATTTCCTGTCTAGTACTACCTAGAGAAATTATTCAGATATGTTCATGGCCCCCAAGGAATACATTTAGCAGGAGCTGTTTTGTAGCTCTTTCTAAAAAGGAGAACTAGGGTGTCTCCTGGGGATACAGTGCATAAAGTATTTTTAAAAAGTGTCCTCCTTAAAACAATCTTGCCAGAAAAATATAGGATACAATACTGTGGGGTCTAAAAAATCATTAATTATACTGTATTTTTATTTGCTAAATCTGAAAACCCTAAACCCTGCCTGAAAAGTCTGGCTGGTGAGTATTTCATCTACAGGAAGCAAGTCTTAGCAGAGCTCACCAGTCTGTGGAGAGCAACATCGCTGTGCACAGGAGCAAGTTTAGTCAAGGGGAATGTAGACCTGCTTAGACTCTGATTATAGGTCTGCTCTGTTTTAGGTCTGTTTTACCACCTGTGGGTATCTGAGCTGAGAATTAAGCTCTGAGCTTTTTCTCATCTGTGTAATGGGGACAAAACAACCTAGTTTACAAGTTGGTTATTAGATAGCAGATGTTCAGGGAAAAGCAGTCTCAGACCTCTGAGAAAGAGATAGTAAGGCTATAGTCTTCATTGAAAATGCCATTTCCGCAAATGATAGGCAGGAAAAGCACCAGGCAGGATTTTTAAGCTTCCTTGGGTGGCAGTTCAATAGAACATACAGTTTTGCCAAGGGTGGCCAAGTCTGTTCTCCATTTCGCAGGTGACAGGCTGCCGAGCACAGTAAGGGAGTTATACGTGTCCACAAGTAATATGGCTCATGGTGACCAACTGTATTTTGGATTGGCGGGATGCAGTAAACAGCCAGAGTCCCCCTAACTAGAATAATTTGTTACCGTAGTTCTTATTTATTTCAAACACTGGCTGCTCCCTGGAGCTTTGATTTCTGGGCTCTTCGACCTTTGGTCTTTGGCAATGAATGTCATACATCTGTCTTTGGATGGGGAGCAAGAAGATAGTTCTCCAGTGAAGCGTCCCCAGCCCCACCTGCCTTGTGTACCACCTGTGTTCATGTAGCCAACTCGTTTTGCCAGATGTACTTGTCCACAACAGAACAACTGTTAATCAGCATCCGTGGTTCTTAGCTTGTCATGTACAAATAAAGCCCTAAGTTTATATGCAAATTATAAAATAAAATGACATTTTTATGACTGGAATATAATTAAATGCACTCATCTATTACAGCAGAGTATATGAATATTCTTTTAGCCAGATTCTTGCTTTGCTAGTACAATTGGAACTGTACCTTTTTGACAGCTTTCAGAGAAACATACCTCCCTGAGCCTCAGATGGTCCTTGTGCATTTAGTGGATTTGCTTCCTCAACGGTCTTCCACTGATAAGTGGAATCAGTAACAGCAAGTAATAACAAAGAATGTTAGTCTATTTTAGGGCCCTAGAGAGAAAACACTTCTATTCTAATGAGTTTTAAAGCTGAACGTGGAGTGGCTGTGACATATTTATTGACTTATGTGACAGTTCAGTAAATATTTGGTAAACCTGCAAAGGGGATGCAAAAAGGGATGGACATAACAGAGCCTCTGCCCTCAAAAATCTTATGATCCTATGGAGATACTAAAAAGTAAAAGGTGTTTAAGCATCGGGCCCTGTACTTACCAGTGGTTCAGCTGTGCTTCGTGCATTGCTTTGTTCCTGTGGGGTTTGTATTTTTACGCCGTATGTCAAAATAGAAGCTACTGAAGTTTTTTTCAGCTGTCCCCTCTTCCTTCTCTTTTTCTTCTACCTTGATACTCATGTTAGGACTTGGTTTCAATTTAGATTACTAAATCCATGCACATTTTGCTTGTTTTGTTAAGGTGGTATCAGGGAGGCACTGAGGGGAAGCTGTCTCTAGCAGGTCCTGAAGTGTCTTTGTTGATCATGGAGAGCCTGAGCAGAACTCGGGCTCCAGTGCAGACAGAATTCACCTTAAAGTGGAGCCCCTTTCCCATCTTCAGCCTCTGGCGACTAAATCACAGAGCAGGCCCAGCATTCTGCAGAATGAGCGGCAGTGACTCGCCAGTCGGCCAGAGAGAAAGCAGTGGCCATAGGTGAGAGCATCTATTTTGGCCAGAACAGAGCCTGGCTAATGAGGATTGGTTTCCCTCCTGTATTCTCTGATTCCTGCCAAGGAGACAGCTGCAGAAGCCGTGACAGAATGATCCTGAGTCTCATACACAGCATCTGAGAACCTAGAGGACTTTTCCTCCCGCTGTCTCTACATAAAACAATATAATGTAAGAATTCCTCGTGTCTGGATTCCAATTGTATCTCAGGCTTTTAAAACCACATCAAACTGAAAAGGTAAATTCTATGCTCTTCATTTAAAGAATGAGACAACCGAGTCCCAAAAACTTCTCTGGCTTCACACTGAGGCCTTTACGACCCCAATATCACTATAGCATGGTGTCTCTTTTTTTTACTCATTGTTTATTCAATTAAAGAAAATTATGGAGGAAATGTTGGTTAACAACACGTATATGATGTAGGTGGATAGGGTCACACCTCAGATGGATTCTCCACCTAGCTGCCGCCAGCTAAGCACCATATTCCTTCACCACAGAGCGTTTGTTCCTCTCCCCTCTAGTGACTTCAGTTTTGCTGTCTTATTTCTAGGGTTTATTTTGGTTTAGTTTTGTGAATTCCTTTGTGCATTTTGTTGTTAATGAGTCTGCTTGTTTTGTCTGTAATCTATATGGATGAAATCATCCAGTATTTGTCTTTTGCCTTCTGACTTAATTCATAGCACAAGAGTGTATGTAGATACTCTACCCTTTAGGAGAGGAACAGAACAACCTACTTCTTAACTGTGGGCTGCCCATGATAACTATTTTCCAAAGAACACAGGACAGAAAGTAGAAGTAAGGGGGCCTCCCTGGTGACGCAACAGGTTGAGCGCCGCACTGTGAAGCATCCACTGAATAGCAGTGCGGGTTTGATTCCCAGCCACGGAGGGCACCCACATGGCACAGCAGACCTCTCCTGTCTCCCTGCTGTTCCCCTCAGCAGTGTATTTCAGTTGATCTGCCTGTTCTACTCCCCACTCTGTCTCTGGTGACTGCTCTCACCCCTACACCTTTGGCCCATACCCCAGCTTTTGTATGCATAAATTCATAAATCTTTAAAGGAAAAAAAAAGAAAGTAGAAGCAAGAGTAACTTTATGGTGGAGAAATCTGTCAAATATGATCACAGTCAGATGATCAAGGCTGACATCAATAGCGATAAGTATTTACCCTTGAGAAGATGAGAGTGACACTTTGCCTCTATAATCTTCCTTCCAAAACTCCCAGTCCAGTCATGAGAGAATGCTCAGATAAATCCCAAATGAAAGCCATTCTGTAAAATAACCTGCCCAGTGTTCCTCAGATCTGTCAAGGTCATCTATAGCCAAAAATATTCCGAGAACTCTCATAGCCCAGAGGAGTGTAAGGAGACATGACAGATCAGTGTGGCATGAGATCCTGATTGTGATCCTGGAACAGAAAAAGGACAAGTTAATAGGGATCAAATGTAGACTTTAGTGATTAATACTGTGTCAATCTATTAGTTTATTAATTGTGAAAAACATTCCTATTAAGATGTTAGATTGGGGAAGTGGGTGTGGGTTGCATGGGAAGTATCTACACTGTCTCCACATCTTCAAATACACACCATTTTAAAATAGCATTTATTTTAAAAATAGGAGCCTACAACTAAGAATCTTAAAAAAAAAAATTAAAGGAATTAATAATGCAGCAAAGGAAGGCTTTACCATATATCCATATGGAGACAAAAAAGATAAAGTGGGAACACTCTGCATGAAAGAAATCTGGGTTAGTTAAGACCTAAATGTGGAAAAACAGAGCTACACAAACTTTTTAAAAATAACAAAAAATGGCCTTGGTGGTGGTGTAGCAGGTTGAGTGCGGCAATGTAAGCATCTGTGGCATAGCAGTGCAAGTTCAATCCCCAGCCAGGGCGGGGACCCACATGGCGCAGCAGACCTCTCCTGCCTTGCCTGCTGCTCCCCTCAGCAGTGTACCTCAGTAGATCTGCCTGTTCTGCTCCCCACTCTGTCTCTGATGTATCCTCTCACCTCCCGCACCTCTGGCCTATACCCCAGCTCTTGTATGCATGCATAAATAAATCTTTAAAAAAATAACAAAAAACATCATTTATAATGAATGATAATGTCATAATATGGTCTTCAGGTTGCCAGTATCAGCATACTCAGGGACTTTGTCAGAAATACAAATTCTTGGGTACCATATAGAGAAACTTCAGGAATAACATCTACCTGGTCTTGTTTTCAAAGCCCTCCAACTGGGTGTTACCATATGACCTACAGTGTAGTGTGAAAACCACTGGAATAGAAATGCCCTTTTATACTCAAGATAGGGAAGACATTCAATAAATTAAATATTGATGAAATGGCTGTAGTAATAATTAAACATGAAATATTTATCAAACAATTTTATTAGCTAGAATAATCACAGATTAGCTTGTAAAATATTCAGTGTAGATAAACCTAGAGCAGTGGTTCTTGACTGGGGGTGATTTTGTTTCTGGGAAATTTTACAGAGTCTGGAGATACTCATCAAAACTACTGTGGGGTAGTCAGTTAATAGAGGACAGAGATGTTGCTAAGCATCTTACTATGTACACAGGTGGATAGTCCTACCCAACAAAGAATTACCTGGCTCAAAATGCAAATAGAGCTGAATTTGAGAAACTGGTATAGAGATTTCCTTCCAATAATTAAGATAATGTGTGGTTTGAGCACTTTACAGAGGAAATATCAAGAAGACGAGTACACATTTGAAAAGGTGAGGTAGGTAGTTATGTAAGCGGATAATACAGTATTATTTTCCTACCTCAAATCTGTGTCTGCAAAGTCCCTTTTGAAATGATGAGATAACAGATTCACAACTTGCAGGGGTTAGGACGTGGACACTTTGGAGATCCATTATTCAGCATACTGTGTCAGAGAATGAGGAGGATTGGGGAAAATGACAGCACTTAGAATGGGCAAAATGGCACCACTACTTTGTAGAGGCACTGGACATGTTGAAGTACAACTTTCAACCCAACAAAAGCATTTTTAGTGATTGTGTCCGAAGAACTCTTAACATGTCTAAAAGATGAAATTCACCTCAGAAGACAAATACAAGAATGTTAATTGTAGCAGGGATTATAATTGTTTAAGAGTGGGAAAACTAGTGGCCTAGTTACAATGTTAGTGCATAGTGAGATATAAATTAATTAGATGTTTTGTATCAACATGTATAAATCTCTAAAATTACAGTTGAGGGGGAAAAGAAAGTTATAAAAATGAATGTATTAGAATAACATTTAAGTATGTTGTTAATTCTCTGGATTTAAACATATGTAGTAGATACATGAAAACATATCTGAGGATGAGGGTGTGTGTGTGTGTGTGTGTGTGTGTGTGTTGTTAATAGGGAAGTCTGAAGATGAAAGATTGGAGGATAGAAGAAAAGTATGACTTTGATATTTCCTCAACTTTATTTAGATATTTAGGAATTTAAAGAAAATGAGAGAGGGAAATATGACAGCAATATAGCAAAAGTAATCCTCTTTTTAGTTGCAATAGTGAACATATAGATGTACAATAATATATTTTTTAATTTTCAAATTTTTCAAAATATTTTTTTAAGATTTATTTGTGCATACAAGAGCTGGAGTACAGGCCAGAGTCACGGGAGGTGAGAGGATTCACCAGAGACAGAGCGGGGAGCAGGACAGGCAGACTGACAGAAACACACTGCTGAGGGGAGCAGCGGGTGAAGCAGGAGAGGTCTGCTACACCATGTGGGTCCCCTCCCTGGCTGGGGGCAGGGAGCGAACTCGTGCTGCAATGACTGTGATTTGCTTCATAGTGCACTGCTTAACCCACCGTGCCATCAGGGAGGCCCCACAATACTTTTTAAAAGTGTTTTTATCTCTTAGAACTTCTTTGACCAAGTGAAATTTATTTTCCTATGCTAACATAGTCCAGAGAATTCTGATTGTCATAGCATAGTCAACATTTTAAAACTTACTGTCCTGAATATCTATTATGAATTTGATGCATAGTCCGTTACAGGGCAGGGAGAGGGGCACCCCAGAATTCCCAAACTTGCTTTTTTTAAATGGGTTTTATCATCCGCCTGTATTAAGACAAACATATAAGGCCTTTAATGGAAAGGAACTTTAATACAATTAGGGAACATTATAGAAAGGATAAAGAATTTAATCACTAAGTTAAGCATTTAAAGTTACCCATCTCTTTGAGGGTAAAAATTTAGCCAAATAGGATTGGCCCAAAGCAAGACCCAAAAGCCTGCCACAAGTTTAAAGGACTTTTTAGTGGAGACTCATAAAAAAGGGTCAGATAGAGCCAGACAAATCCAGGAGGAAAAGAGCAAAATTAAAATTAAGATAAAAGCTGTCATTATTAAGTTCCCCACGGGTTTCTCACCCACATCTGTTTGAACTACTTTAAGACAAAAAGCAAGTGCAGTTTTTTCACATGTCCCTTTGTTCCATGTGCCTACTCCAAGTCTCCTTGCTGTTCTCCATCCTGCTTCTTTCTTCCTCCCTTCCTTCTGTCTTCCTATGTTCTCTCTCCAACATCTTATCCCTGCTCTGCTCCACCCACTTAGGGCGGAACTGGGATTCTGGAACTTCCCCTTTTCCTGGGGACTACCCTGTTACAAGTCCACTTTATATTTTTTAAATCATAAACTAACAATGCATTCTTGCTACCTGTCTTGCTGTTATCCTCTAGTATTATCTAGTAGATTTGATAGGATTGCTTTGAAGAACACTGACCTCTTAATTGGTTTTCAAACGAAGTTCCAATAATTAAAGGTACTTAGAAACTTTCAATAGCATTAATAGTACTCAACTGCCACCAGAGGTCTATTGATAGGGTGCTTAAGATTTCTTTTAAGTTGGGAGAAGTGTTTCTGTCTCCTTTCCAACACTTCAGTATTTTAATGTTAAAAGGTACCTTTATTGCATGCTTTCTTATTCTATTAATCAGGATATTGGAATAGCTGGACAGCAGCACCATCCATCTGGGTGACATGTGAGTTTATGGTCATTCTCCAGATTGTCTGAATTCATTCCTTTTCAGGCTGGGGCATTAACTATGGGAAATTCTAAGGCACATTATAGTTTATGACGGCTTCCCACCCATCTTAGGAACATGCATCAATTATATGCTGTTAAATAGCAACCTCAGGACCTCTCTGTGTCTGATTCGAAGCTGACTCCTGTACAGGAAAGGCAAGGAGATACTGAAAGTGATACTGTAATTTCAGGTTTTCAGGTCTAATCTCCCAGCCAGGAATGGACCCCATGCTGCAGTGGCAGCGCTGAGTCCCAGCTACTAGAGCGCCACGGGTTTGTGTCTCACGAAGTTGCAGAAGGAGCTCCGCAGATGCTCAGGCAAGCAGGCAAGAAGAGGCAGATTTGTTTAGATAAAAAAAAAGTTTATTGAGGAGAAAAGGAACAGAAATAAAGTGGGACTCCCAGGCCAGTGGAACCCCGCCAGGGAGGGCCAAGGGAGCCCAAGTGGAGTTAAGCCTCAGGGAATATTTTCCTTCTTCCCTAATCACACCAAAGCTCCATTAGTCTCTTTGTGATTGGTTATTTCTAGGGGGTCTCTCTCTACTACATTACAGCCCTTATCTCTCCTTTGTTCTTGAAATGTCCTTTTGCCCCTAGTCTTAGGGAGTTTGCTAGTTCCCCTTGGAATTTTGTACTTCCCATCTTCAGATCTCCCCTTATCTCTTTTGCTTAGTTCTCCAAAACTTAAATCTTCTGAGACCCCACCTGTCCTCTCCCTAAAACTGCCTAATCACCCTTAACTTGCCCTACTTGACCTAGGCCTCAAAGGGAGAGGCAGGTCACTCCAGATTGGAAGGTGGTGGCCTTGATAAGAAGGGAACTGGGTAAAGTGGGGTTTGGGGCAGTACTAGGCAGGTAGACTTCCTCACCCACTTCCCAGAATCTTAATTAAGAGTTTATGTGGAAGCCTTCCTGGAGGGTCAGTCCATTATGTGTGGGTGGTATGAAGCTTCCAATGTTGGGGTGTAGCTTTTAGGTCAACCTGCAGTCAAGTGTTCTCCATTACCTACAAAATATGCAAAAAGGTGGTTGGTTAAGTAGGTGAGAACACCCTCCCAATGTCAGAGCACAAAAGGAAATCTCAACTATATTGTTAAAGACTTTACATTGCTGTTTCAAATTGTCTTCAAAGTAACTTGACAAAATCGCAAAATATGATGCTCATTTTCCTGATGAGACAACTGAGGCTTATGAAGAGAGGCTTGGTATCTAGCCCAAGGTTGCATGATTACAAGATTCAACATTTAAATACCATTTACATTTTCTTCTACTCAGCTGTACCTCTCCCAGCAGTAAATGTGAAATATGATAGAAAATAAAATCTTGATGGGTTAAATAAATTGCAAATGGAGAGAGACTAAGTCAGTTTTTATTTTCTTAAAGCAAATTTCCTATTTGGAACTTCTTCAAGGATGTTGGGAGAATACCTAACTAAACTACTTATCAGCTATCTAACTAGTTAACTAACTAAATGTATTTATTTAGAAATCAGCAGCTTTAATTGATATATTGAAAATATACTGGTGTTTGGCATCATATAGAAATTGTTCCAATAATTTTAGAAACTTATTTTGCCTCCTGTTCTGCTATTTGCATGGAAATTATTCACATTTGAGGAGGTCAGTTGAAGGAGAGACAAATTGAAATAAAACATGTTTGATAACAGTGGGAAGGGAAGAGAAAAGGCAAACTCCAGGTAATCAAGGCATAGCAAATCTTATGGCTACAATTTTTGTTGCTAAAATGACTAGCTGGTAGCTGGTAGAGAGGATGACCTGGGCATGCTATCCTTGGGCAGTCCGATTAATGGCATAAAAAATGCAATTTTAGTTATTCATGAAAACCTGCTGGGAAATTTTAACAAAGTTCACTCAGGCTGATAGGCGCCATTCTCCTCTTATTCTCAGTACTGTCCTGGGATCTGTCCACCAGGTAGTGTGGACATGGGAGAGGGGGACTCCTGCATGGATTTTCACTTAAGGAAGTTGAAGATTAGTCTTGAAAAGGCAGAGCGGGTGGTGGAATAAGTCACTATTGTGGAGATGCAGGGACGTGGCAGGTCAGCAGACCATGATGTGTAGAAATGAGAACTCAAGAGCACACAGGTGGTTTAGGGTTTTGGATTATTGCGGAGGCAGAGCTGGACTTGCAGATATCACAGGCGTGAAGTGGAAAATGGCCTTATAGACTTCACTGTCATCTTACGATTGTGTCCTAGGGGCTCCGTGTGGTCATTGGAGGTTTTTAAGTGGGGTCTACATGAGTGGGTTGACGTTTCTGGATGGCTCCTTTGGTTGTGAGGAGAGCTGGAGTCTGAAGCCACAGATTGGAGGGGAGCTGATGTAGGACTTAGAAGTGGAGTGATTTTTGGCTAGAAAATATACTAGAGATCATTCTCTGGTGATACCTTGTATTTCTGGCAATGCTAAACATATGTAATTTTAAGTACTTTTAAATCAGAGCTTCACACTTCTGAGATCCAAGTCTTGTGAGAACTGAGGATGACTAATTCTCAAATGCTTAATATTATAAAAATTTGCCCAAAAAATTTAGAATTTTTAATCAACACTTGAAAATTCAATTTGGCATTTAAGGGGATCAGTAAATCCTTCAGAATTAACAATGACTTTCATATCCATAGGAAATAACCTAAGTAAGCATTTGCAAGTCTTCTGTGTGATACCAAAAGCTGTGTTGACAATGTTACAAGAAATCCCTGGGTGTCCTTTGCCACATTCTACATTAAGAGGCTGGTTTGCTTAAAAGTAGAGTTAGACATTGCCATAATGCCATCTTTTCAATGCAAATTCTCTCTCATATTATTGCTGCCCCATCTCTTACTGACCTGTGTAGTTGAAGTCCCAGCTCACCTCTACCCAGTACAGTCTCAGGTATAGCCAGTATGACTTTCTGCCTGAAATACTTTAAAATCTTCTTATGTCTGAACCCTTAATGATGCCTACATGATTTTTAAAGATATGAACATAATGAACTTGTTTCCACATTCCTTAATGTAAGTCACAGTTTATTTTTCTAGCCCTACCTACTCTATCTCCTAATATCTTACCAGATATGCAAAATACTTTGTCCCTAGGTATTTCCAAATGCTCTTTCCCTTTCCTCAACCCTGAAATAGCTTTCCTAAAGATAGTTCTTCTCTCTATTTTCAACCACATTCACAAGCAATGATACACAGAAAACTGTTATCAGATAGTTTTTCTACTATTACTTGGTCAAAACACTAATTACATACCGATGACAGCTGATGAAATTCTACATCAGCCAAGCTGACATGTGACTTGGAAATGATCCCTTTCCCATCCTACAACCAAGCCATACAGTTAGTTTTGGACTATTTAAAAATGAGATTATGGCTTCCAAGAGCAGTGACGATACTGGGCTAGGAATATGAGAACTTGATATATCAAAGTATACTAAACCCAATCTCATTCCTATGCCTTATATCATGGTTCTTGTACCACCACATTGTATGCAGTTAGTTATCCTGAGTTTCTTAGAAAAACTGAGAGATGTTCAAGTGTAGTTAACCATGGAAACTTTCCATAGTTACTATGGAAAGCAGAGGGTTTCATGGTGCATATAAGGAGTATCTGACTTGCTGCAGCTATCGAGCAATCAAAGCCAAGGATCCAGGCTGTGATCTTAGGCAGAAGGAGAATGAAGCTTCAAAAAACCAACAAAATTCCTATATAGGCAGGTCTCCCATGACAAACTCATTGTTTTATTTGGTAAGAATGGGACACTGTGTTGATTAATAAAAAAATCTTGACTATTCAGACTCCTATGACCCCCATGTGCTACACTATTAAAGGATAACACTCACACCTTGCTGGAAGATAATGCAGAGTTTTCTGTGCTTGAGGATAACATGTGACTACTTTTTATATTATTTTTTTAAAGATTTATTTATGCATACATGCACGGAGATACAGGCCAGAGGTGTGGGGGTGTGAGGATCCACCAGAGACAGAGTGGGGAGCAGAACAGGCAGATGGACTGAAATATACTGCTGAGGGGAGCAGCGGGCGAGGCAGGAGAGGTATGCTGCACCATGTGGGTCCCCTCTCTGGCCAGTGGCAGGGATCGAACTCGTGCTGCAGTGACTGCGTTTTGCTTCACAATGTGTTGCTTAACCCATTGCACTACCAGGGAAGCCCCCATGTGACTACTTCTTAAACTTGTTCCTAACTCCTCTCTACACCACAAGGTCAATGCCAGGATGAAGTTATGAATAGAACTTAGCTGAAGTCGTGTTGAACCTAAAAAGGAGCAAGGCGAGTATATTCTAAAGGATTTGCAAAACTTAACCAACATCTACTAATAGTAGCCTTAAGTGTATAAGGACTGAATTCTGATTGTACTCTATCATGGAGTCAAGAATGGAAAACACTTTAATATGGTGCTGTGTCTCCCATAGGTGGAATGTATTGGTTTATCAACCAAGGTGTGGAAGCAGAAGTGCAATGCTTACTGCCACTCCCGGTGATTCTTTTGAGGAAACTCACATTTCCTATAGTTAAAATTCTTTGACTAAAGGTTTGTTAGTTGCCAAAGGAGAAATATTTCCAACTAGAGAGAGATAGTAAAATTCCCATTGAGAGCCACAGTTATGGCTACTACCCCCTGGGCATTTCAAATTCCTCTTGCCACCAGAAGAATAGGATTAAAGAAAAGTCACCATATTGGAGAGGATAATGGGCATCAGGAGGAGAAAGGGATACTGTTACATGGGATAACAGGAGAATAGCTTCGGTACCCACATGAAGCACTTGGGCACATTTTCATACAACATTGCCTAGTTTTTGTGGCAAATGGTTAAACGCAGCGGTCTCGATCTAAGAAGGCTGTTGTTACCAAGGACTCAGGTCTTTCATACGTGTTTGTCTGTGGATCGTGTCACAAATCCCTGAGACTAGCAGCTATGAGGATGAAGGGCGTCTGAGCGGACAGTGAAGGAAGGAGACAATAAGTATCCATCGTGACCTCAAGACCAGTGGTAGCAGTAAGGGCTATGTTTTTTCCCCATTAACTTCCCTAAGTTTCTTTTAGGAAGAGAAGCCCATGGTGGTCTTTCAGTAGTTTTTCTCAGAATTATTTGAAGAGTTAAGTTTGAGTGCTGTAAGGGGCAGGCTATAGTGGATGCTCAGATTGCCTGTCAGGATGGAAGGGCTTTCCTCCCAGATTCTAGGAGTTCCCCCAACAGATAGCACTGGACTGTTAGCTACTGTTCTTTGGGAAGTGCCTCAATGGAAAGAGTTGCTGGTCCATGGCTTTTCTTCTTTTCTGGGTCAGGCTGCATCTATGATTGCTTGAGGCAAGGTTATAAAGGCCCCGACTTGAAACACTATAGAAGAGCTAACTTGTGCTCAGGATTCCTGGGAATCTTAGTGGATAACTTGATGAAACTCCACTAGTCTAACCTTTCTCTCTGCTTAATTCTGCCTACTTTCCTCCCCTTTCCCCAGCTATTGATGCCAGGAATGTCCCTAGTAAAATTCCTGTATTCTAATCTCTATCACTGCTTCCCAGGGAACCCAACCTACAACACCAACTCAGTGTAACAGACCCTTATATAAGTTCTCTGAGTCTTTGTCCTCAACTGTGGTGTGGTTTGGTGTTCTGTGCTTCTTGAAAAGTTGGTAATCCATAGTACTTTGGTGAGCCTCAATAATGAAGACCTTGTTTTTTTATTTGATCATAGCTATCTCAACTTGGACTTTTATATCCTTAACTATATGTCTTCCATGATGCATCACTGTGTTTGAAGAGTGTACCTCTTCCCCTTTAATTCATCATTGTTCCTACCAAACTAGTCCTCCCCAGGCATTAGACCCCAGGGACCTACTTCTGGGGTCTCCTTTTGTGGTTCAGTCTTCTTTGTTTACTTTCTGTTACCACTCTGATCTTGGAGTCTAAGGCTTTGGTGTAAGTAGAGAGAAAACTTCTGTTCTCTCAAGGACATGTGGATTCTGGTGTTTAGGATGAGGCTGAGAAATTATTACCACATGAAAATAAAGAAATTAGCCATCTGCAGGAACCTCCACAGAAATAGCCTTTACTACATAGTGATTTGCAGACTGACAGCATTAAGGAAGCAGGAAACAACCCTCTAGGCTGTAATCATCACAACCAAGCTGTAATTTTGGAAACTGATGTGTGGAAAGGTGTTATATGCTAACAATTACAATCAGGAAGCTGGAGGTCAGCATGAAGTGAAAGCAAAGAAGAATCTTTTAGAAGAAAGGCTCTTTAAACAGGACTGGATCCCTGCAGAAAAGTCCCATCACTGACAGACCTAGCCAGAAAGAAACACATTATCAGGGTTTAACTTGGTGTTTTTCAGTGCTGGCATCTGTCTCTGGGTCTCCTTTATGATTAGACCCTGATGAGAAAGTGCCCTATTCATATTACCAGTCTCAATTTATCAGGCAGAGTTTTGAGAGGGTATGAATGTATTGTAACTACAGCTCTAAAGTTGACTGAAGAATACAAATTATGTATCAAACTAACCAATAAATTTTCTCTCTTTGAGCTTCCTTAAAAAAAGGTATAATTTGGATGGGGACTAAAATTGACGTCAAATATATATAAAGAAAGAGAAAAAAATTATAATTTCTATGACGTAGCTGTAGCATCTATTGATAGAAAGTACCTAGTGCATAGTTGGAATTTAACAATTGCATTGGCATTTTAAATCCTTCTAAATCCTATGTTTTTTTTATAAGAACTTTACCATAAAAGTAAGTTATAGAAAAGATACATCAATCATATACTAATAAAAAATACCTCAGCTGACATTATTAATATTAGACAGTGTTGATCTTAAAGTTTAGAAAATTAGCAGAAATAAAGACAAGGTCAATTCATCAAATAAACATAATATTTCTAATTGTGTATGCCCCTTATTAGTGTACTTCAAATATAGGAAGAAAAACCTGATAGAAATGAAAGACAAGTTGGACAGATCAGATCCACAATTGGGATTTAAAATGCTCCAAACTGTTTTCCAAATAATCAATAAACAGAGATAAAATCAGCAAGGAGTAAAAAATTCATAGAATTTTAAATAAATGGGGATCTGAGATTATAAAACACTCTGCCCAACAAGAGCAGAATATCCAATCTTTTCAAGTTCAAATGGAACACTTGCCAAGATTTGCAGTGTGCTGCATCATGAAACAAATATTTAAAATGTTTGAAGAATTGAAATCTTATAAATTTTAGTGGAAAAAGTCAAGGAATAAATAAGATACTTACTGAAAAGTATGTGAGTTTAGAAAGTAAACAGCCCATGTCAAAATATTCTTCATCTAAAAGAGAAAGTCTCAAGAAAAATCAGAAAATATTTTGACAGATTAAAAATGAAGATGCAAAATAACAAAATTTATGAAATGCAGCTAAAGCAGTGGCTTAGAGAAAAATTTATAGCATTAAAATTAATGCTTTAGTTTGTCAGTGTTGCTATAACAGAACATCAAAAGCTGAATGATGCTAAACACAGATATTTATTGTCTTACATTTCTGAAAAGAGAAGTTGGAAATCATGATGTTTGCAAATGTTAGTTTTTCTAAGGCTGCAAGGAGAGATCTGTTCTAGACTTCTCTTATTGACTTGTAAACTGTTGCCTTTGTGTTCATATATGTAAGCATGTATGTGTCCCAATTTCCCCCTATTATAAGGACACTGTCATATTGGATTAGGGATATACCCTACTCCCAAATGACTGTACCCTAATTTTAACTAATTATGTCTGATGATCATATTTCCAAGTAAGATCACATTATGAGTTACCAGAGTTTGGAACTTTAATACTAAATGAATTTTCAGTAGAGACAATTCAGCAATATGAGAAAGGAAAATCTGACATGAACCCTAAATTTGTACCTTAAGAAAAGTAGGGAAAAAACAACACTGTTGATAAGAGCAAAAGTCAATTAGATTAAAAAAATAGAACAATGAAACCCAAGTCTATAAAATTAGTCTACTAGCCGATAGACTTAAAGCAAAAAGGTAAAGTGCAAGTTACCATCATCAGCAATGAGAAGGGATATCACTAGAGTCACAGGTTTTAAAAAAGATTTTAAAATGAACTATTTTAAGCATATAAATTCAGCAATTGAAATGGAATAATTCTTTGCAAATCATAAAGTATTTAGACTAAAACTATCCAGCATAAATAACCTGAACAGAAATATATCAATTGGAAAAACTGGTCATAATTAAAAAAATTCCTTCCCAAAAAACTTTAGGCACAGAGGGTTTCATAGGTGGAGAAGATAAAGTCTACAAGATTGGTAAGGAGGGGCCCTTATAGTAGGAGATCCCCTTTATAGTCTGCCCCTTTGTTACATGCTCAAGTTCTGCAGCACTAGGTCATAGCAGATGTTCTGAGGTGCTGATCTTTGGAATCTAAGTCTGGATGAGCAGAGCATCTCATCCAGAATCTAAGTCCCTTCCTAGAGCACTCTGGGCACCACCAACCTACAAATTCCATTCTCAAGTAATCCTGAGCTTGCTTCCAAGTTTACATGGGCCTTATTCTGAGTGTACCTCTTATTCCCGTGATTACAAGAGTGGTTTTCCTGAAGTGCAGACTGAACTTGGACAGGCTTAGAGGATTCCCAGAGGGTTGTACATAAGTGTGCAGGAATACCTGTGTAGGGTAGAAGGCAGGAGAGTGTGAGAGGACAGGAAGGGCAGGTTTTTGTGGGAGCCAGAGGCTGGGGTCTGGTTCTCCTCTGTGCTGCCATATTCTTATCAGTGCATTTCCAGGTGTTTGAGAATTCTAAACTTGAACCTTGTTGTCATCAACGAATATTCTGTAGGGTAGGAAGATAAAACACATGTTATTCAATCAGTTATTCATTTACTATGTAGCCTTTTAGTATCGAGATACACGGTATAGGCTATCGTTGGACTCTTCCTGAGTTCCTCATTGTAAGTATGAGGGTAGGGTGGGGAACCTGGTTTGCTGTCATACTCTGAGCATCTAAGGCAATGCCTGGCACCAATGGACAATCAGTGACAAGTTTGAATTGGTCACTATGTAGACAAATGCAGAGTTTAGTGCTTACAACCTTGCAGTGTCCCTGGAAAGCTCCTAGATAAAAAGAAAGTGGTGACAGTAAATTGTTGACACAGTCGTGGGTAGTTAGAGGATGATCTGAGACAAGCCCCTGAGCAGATGAGACCCCAACAATCTGGAGTTGCTGCTCTGATGGTCTGTGCAGGCTCAGGGTGACCACAGCTCAAAGGAGCGTCCTGCTCCTGTGCTGCTGCGTGCTGGCTTTCCAGGGTGCTGGTCTTAGTCATTTCCTTGGAACTCATTAAGCCTCCAAGTGGGACCCCGCCAGGAGACTATGCCACCGTGACTCAGCTCACTTCCTTGTTCTTCATGATTTCGCTCGGTATCTGCTTATCTACAAGGACATGTTGATTCTCAGAAGAAATTGGTTCAGGGATGGTAGCTGAACTTTTAAGAATCTTAGCTTTAAATAACTGATGGAGTACTTAGAAAAAAATGAACTTGAGAACAAAGCGTAAGAAATCATTATGGTAGCGGGCCTCCCTGGTGGCGCAGCAGGTTGAGCGTCGCACTGTGAAGCATCCACAGCACAGCAACGCAAGTTCAATTGCCAGCCAGGGAGGGGACCCACATGGCCCAGCAGAGCTCTCCTGTCTTGCCTGTTGCTCCCCTCAGCAGTGTATTTCAGTAGATCCACCTGTTCTGTTCCCTGCTCTCTCTGGTGAATCCTCTCACCTCCCGTGACTCTGACCTGTACCCCAGCTCTTGCATGCATAAATAAATAAATCTTTAAAACAAAAAAAGGAAATTATGGTAGAACATGTTTTCCCTCATACCTGTAGAAATTCTCCACTTACTATTTGAATTTAATTAGAACAACACTTTAAAAATATTCAAGTTAGTTATGTGCCTGTAATATAAAATCAGTTTTTACTCCAAGATGAATTATTTTTAGTTTTTCTTCACATCAGGCAGAAAATATACCAAACAAGCAATTTTAATAATTTAAAAGAACATTGGGCAATTAAACTTTGCCTACAAATACCACATGCATTAAACAGAAGGACAGAAAGTAATATATTAACTGTTTACCATTCAAATGGCTCATTGAGTCTCTAGCAATCATATTATACAAATCAGATGTTTATATCACATGCAAATTTAGTGCTTAGAAAAGCATCATAGCGAATGTCCACACAGCTCCTTGGCCTGTGGTCTTTAGTGATTGTACCGCAAGGGTGCAATTACTTCATCGATCCCTCATTTATCCTCTCTGGAATGCCCTCCTTAGTTCTTTAGTTTTTTTGAAGGTGCCAATACCCACAGTTTCTTTTAAATGCAAGTAACTGCTAAATAGAGACTAGTAAGATAAGATACAAAGAAATGTTTGATTATATAAATCGCTTTTTAGTAGAAAGTCTATCTCTAAAATAAAACAGGCAGACACAAGATATTGAATCCTGACATAAAAATATTTAACTTACATATTTGCTCCAATGTACAAATTAAAGAGCTAGAGAATTTTTATAGAAATACTCTCCTTACTGAATTCTACAGGTGAAGGAAGTCTAAAAGAAGAGATTGAGCAAGTATAGAATATTGTTTCAGTCGAAAGGAATATCCTGGAGAGCATTATGGAAAGGGTTGAAATCTTGGAAAGAATGGAAACTTATGTTGGATTATGGATATACAGATCACTATTAGGTAAATGACTTGGTGTTAATGGGTGGTATGGATGCATAGACGCCAGCAGTGACTGAGATAGTGATGGGTGCTGAGATGAGAGGGTTTGGTGACCGAAGGCAACACAAGTAATCAGTTCTAACTCCACCATGCTTCTCTGGCCTGGACTTTGGTGCTTTTGTGATTGGTGAGTCAGGTGATGTGGCCAAAAGGACTAACCAAGAGTGTCCTTTGCAATCAAGAGCTCATTGTGCTCTAGGGGCCTCCTTTATAGACTAAAATTAAGTGGTGTGACATCCCCAAGCTCACCACAACCTCTCAGCCCTCCATCTAGTCATCTGTGACCCAGATCTGCCGTTAGTGATATGTGTATCCCAGAGAATATAGATGGGCCTCATTTCTCTTACCTACAAAAGGAGGACATTGGCCCACTTAAAGTGCTCCAACTTTTCCACTGTATATCTCCTGGAGATGTGAGGGTGACCTGAATAAATTTAACATTGATCACGTTTCTTGTTTAATATTGAATGTGAAATTTATTTAATGATATTTTTATTGAAATGCCATTGGTTTATATCACTGTTAGTGTTCTGGAAGTATCGGATCTCCCTTTCAGGTGTAGTCATCATAGTGCATCCACCACTGAGCTACCATAGTCCTCCACAATCAATGTAAGTTTGAAATGGGGACCACTGATCAGTCAGGGTGGTGTGAGAACTTTTAGATTTATTAATTGGGTTTTATTTTCTCTGCTATACAGAAATATGACAAAGTAGAGTTCTATGTGCTGCATTCCTTATGCTTTCCCTCTTTCATTGCAGGAAATTTGCCAGATCTTTAATCCTCTACATCATGTTTTTTTTCAGAATATAATACAACTGATGAATATTAACTATTCTACTTATCTATAAAAGTCTAAACTCATATTGCAGTCTATCATAGATATAATATTGGGAAATACAAAGGATAAGATGCATGTGCTGTGAGGAAGGAGGTATTCCTACTCTGGAAGGAGGGTGGAATTTGGGGCCTGGGCATAGTGCAAACATAGGGTAAATTCCCTGCAATACCCAGGAGAGTCTGTAGTGTGCTCCAAATACTTTGTTCTTGGTCTGAGGGTTCCAGCATCAGGATAATTCCCAAGTCTGAGCTTAGCACGGTTGTAGCTTATTTAATGGTTTCAAAAAACCCCTGATCAACCCCAGAGGGCTGATCCCCAACCCTCTCCCTGTCACCCTTGAAACCAAAGCCACATCCTGGATTGCCATGAGCAGTTTCACTAAGTCATTTCACTCTAGGTGGGAGAGAAGCATTCTCTTTGCCAGCTTCTTGTTATGTGAATAAAGATGAAAAAGTCCTTATCCATTTGGGGGAAGTCATAGAGGACACCCAGTTTTTTGTATGACCCCCCAGAGAGTACCCAACTAGCTGTTGTGCAAATTCACTTTTGTCCCAGTCTTTTAGGTACTGCTGGATCACACTTGGCCCCATGACCTTGGAAACTCTCAGCCTCCTTTTCTTCACTTCATCAGATCTGCATGATCTTCACATATATATTCAGCTTTTAAAAGACATGATTCTTACTAGACAAGTCATCTGATCTGGAAGCTTGATCCCCAATCCTCTCCCTGTCATCTTTGAAACCGAGGTCACATCCTGGATTAGCATGAGCAGTTTCACTAAGTCGCTTCACTCTAGGAGGGAGAGAAGCGTGCTTTTGGCAGCTTCTTTTTATGTTTCTTGTACCAGAGTGCTAGAGTTCATCCTGAGTGTTGCAATTAGGAAACACTGATTAAGTTATTTGTTCTTCTGAGAACAGCCAACTTCAAAGCACAAGAAACATGATGTAATGAACAAACATTAAAGTCTATGGAGCTCAGCAGCATTTTTTAAAAATCAGGGAAAATGAAGACTTTAAAAGATTTAAGACATTACAATTAATAAGATTAGTAATGAGTAAATTAAAATTTTTTTTCCCTCAAGATAGATTAAAGGAAATTCACTCCTCTGTGCACTTCAAAATAAATAGTTGTCTAAAGGAAGCCCAAGTGAGTAGAAGGAAGGAAATAATAAAAATTAGAGTGGAAGTAAACAAAACAAAAACAACACAAAAATTCAATGACACAGAACTAGTTTTTTTGAAAATGACAAACATTTGTCCATATTCATAGAGAAAAAAGAAAAAACTCAAATTCAGAAATAAAAGGATAGATGTTATTAGGGACACCACAAAAAAACCCACAAAAGAGCATAAGAAACCATTATGAGTGTCCATATGACAGGAATTGGACAACCCACAGGAAATGGATAAATTCCTTGAACTCTACAACCTCCCAAAACTGAATCATGAAGAAACAAAATCTGAACAATTTTCATAGGCTAAGAAATTGAATGAGTAATCAATAGCCTCACCAAAATCAAAAGGCCAAGACCAGGTGGATTCATCAGTGGATGAATTCAACAAAACATTCAGAGATCTAATACCCATCCTTCTCAAACTGCTTCGAAAATTTGAAAAGGAAGAAACACATCCTAACTCTTTTTATGAGGCCAGCAAAATGCTGATACCAAAACCAGATAAGGACAGTACTATTAAAAACAAAATTGTAGGCCAGTATGTCTGATGAATGTAGATACAAAATTCTGGACAAATTATTAGCAAACTGAATTTAATAATACATTAAAGAACTCATACCCCATGGCCAGGTGGGGTTTATTCCAGGGATACAAGAAAAGCTTAACATTTGGAAATCAATTAATATGATGCATCAACTCAACAAAATGAAAGATAAAATCGTATGATCATCTCAATAAATGCAGAAAAAATATCTGATAAAACTGCATTCACTTATAACCAAAACTCTCAATTAAATGGGAATGGAAGGGACTTACTTAAAGATAATGAAGACAACATGTGATAAACTTATAGCCAATAGCTTACTCAATAGAGAAAAACTTAAGGCCTTTCGTTTAAGATCATGATAAGGGTGCTCCCTTTTATCGCTATTGTTAAACATAGTATTGTAGGTCTTGACCAGAAATTAAGCAGAGAAAAAGAGGTAGGAGGTATTCAGGTTGTAAAAGCAAGAAAATCGTCATTATATGCAGATGATGTGATATTACACCCTACCAGCAAAAAACTTAGAAATAATAATTGGATACAATAAAGTTATAAATATACAAAATTGGTTGCATTTCTATATGCAAATAGTAAATTAGCAGAAAGAGAAATGATGAAAACAATACCACTTATGATCATAGATTAAAGAATAAAATACTTATGGATAAAGTAAACCATAGAACGTGAAGGACCTACACACTAAAAAATATAAAACACTATTGAAAGAGACTGAAGATGCAAAGGTGAAATGGAAAGACATTTTGTGCCCATGGATCAGAAAAATCAATATTTCCATAGAGGCCAATATATAATTTAGCATAGTATGTTGCATTGTTCTATGGGTATGATTGAGATAGCTGAAACAGAGAGGTTAAGTGAATGTCATTAAGGTCAGCCAGCTGGTAGAGGAGCTGGGACTTAAATATGGCAGGAGGCTTCAGTCTTTTCTAAAGCACTCTACATAGCATGGAAAATATGGGATTCATATTGGGAACAGATTAATAAATCCTGGGAGACTGTGAAGGGTGCATCAAATACAGGAATCTCATGGGAAGGAAGCCAGAGAGCAATCAAGATGTTACTGGGGAACAAAACCTAGGAAAATGGAATGGAATTCAGTGGTTAAAAAAATCATAAATATTAAGCTCCGTCATTGATTCATCTACACAAATTGTCAGACACCCTGCAAAAACTTATGGTGAATATGACTTAAACACATTGGTAGTCAAAAGATTTTGAATATACAGATCAACACATACATTGATCTCAAAAGACTATTCAATTCACTTCCATTTTTTAACTATCAGCCATTAAATAAATGGAAAATGGAAGCTCTAGTAAAAAGTATGGCCATTTTAATCTTTTTATGGTCTTATGACCTTTGTAATACACACAGATTCCTACACTTGGTTGGGGGGGTGCATGAGAGAAAATGTTGCCCATCACTGAAGAAAATGCTGTCGTTGAACTTCATGATGACACTAAGTGGTGCCCTGGTTGACACCCAGGAAGTCATGAGGGAAGCCTAAAGGCAATGCCTGGGACTGCAGAAACCATGGTGGCTGTTAATGTCAAATGACTGGCTATTTGAGCAAAGAACATTGGCTAATGGGTTGCTGCCACTGTTAATATACTGTTATTCATACAGCCGAGAGAATAGGATGACTCCTCTCATTCTGTTCTTGTCTTTGTGTCACTGACCTTGAAGGTCAATCAAAGAGCAGAGGGCTAGGTCGCTGGCATCCAACCCCCAAAGTTTTGTCTCCTTGTCCTTGTAAACTGACATGTGGCTCTTCTAGCCCTGCCATTAACATGCAGGAGTAACTTTTATAAAGCAGAGAATTTTAGGGGGTCTGGTTCTTTATTGACTCAGGAAGCTTTATTTCTTTTTCACTTGGCACCCAGAATGCACCCAGGATGAGGGAGGAGGTGTAGTTATTCTCCATGTAAGCACAGGATTGCACAGGACAAGGGGGAATGTCTCTCAATCATAGCAACTATTTAAAGCACACACTGAACCCTGCCTGACTCCAGCTTACCAGCTTGAAACTCTCTTCTCTGTTTTCCTGCCATTTTGTTGCATCCTCAGGATAAACCTGAAGCTGCTCTGACAGGACGTTTCTCCTCTTGACTGTGACCTCAGACACTCCTGTGCAAATACCTCGTCCCTCCACCAACATGCTACCCCTTACATGACCTCAAGCCCCCGTCACAGGGAGACCGTTCATACATGAGTAATTTCATAATATTACCCCTTGATTGCCTTCTTATAACTTCAGGCACTGTGCAAACAGCTTTAAAGACATGACACTAATTTTGTCTCAGAATAAAATAAATATTATCTCTATGTTACAGATGAGAAATTTTAAGCACAGTGCTGAATAAGTAAGGGCTTAATAAATGTTGTTTAATACTGTTATAATTATAAAAAATGATTTTATTACATTGTGATGCCATTTGGTGTAATTGCATTCCAGTATGGAAGACAGGCTTATCAATCTATAAATAAATGCTTTTGAAAGTGCAGTGATAGAAATCGGTTGACCTTTGAACAACACATGGATTTTCTTGCAAACAGATGATGGAAGCTTATTGAAAATGCAGAGCAGTTTTGTAAATGTATTTTGTCTTATGATTTTTAAAATAACATTTTTTCCTAGTTGATTGTTAGTTATTATATATAATACATATATAATACAGTGGATTGACTTGTTATCTGTAAAGATTTATTTTTATTTATGCATACACAAACTGAGGTATAGGGAAGAGTTGCGGGGGGTGAGGGGGGTAACCAGAGACAGAGTGGGGAGCAGAACAGGCGTATTGAATGAAATAAACTGCTGAGGGGAGCAGCGGGCAAGGCAGGAGAGGTCTGCTGCGCTATGTGTGTCAGCTCCCTGGCTGGGCATCGAACTCATGCCTCAGTGGCTGGTGATAACTTAATAGTGCAGAGACTTTAACCCCTGTACAACCAGGGAGGCCCAGTTAAGATTTTAGGGAGTTTGAATTTATATGTTTGTATGTTGGTGGGGGTGGTTGGCACCCATACCCCCTGTGTTGTTGTGTGGTTATTTGTATACGCTGTATAGCCTGGTTAGATCAGGGAGGGGGAAGAGGATCTGATTCAAACTGTGTGGAGGAATGGCGTTGCTGTGCCCCTCAGACGCATTTGGAAAAGTATAGAGGCACTTTGGTTGTCTTAATAGCTTGTGGGACTAGGAATGCTACATTGTTGTAGGTTTGGGCAGTATCTCACAGTAATACATCACCTTACCCCAAATGACTGTGATGTTTAATAAATCTATATTGATCATAGTTTATAATGGTTTTTTTGTTCACCTCTCTAGGAATGACTGAAGAACTATTTTTTCTTTGTGTATGGCTGTGGATTAGCTTATTACTTTTACTTCTGAAAATTTTTCCCTCCTCTTTATGTTGAGATGTTATTAAATGAATACAAACTTAGAGTTGTCCCATCTTTCTGGTGAATTGAGGCATTGCATTGTATTCCTTTCGATCTCTGGTAATGCTTTTCCTTAAAGTCTGTTTTGCTTATACTAAAATAACCACAAAAGCTTTTTGTTAGCATTTACAGGGTGTGAGTCTTTTGTTTGTTGTACTTTCAAGTGAGTTTTAATAAACTTTAATTTTCAAAATGTTTTATGGTTACAGAAATATTGCAAAGACTGTACAGAGAGTTTTTTTACACCCCACCGTTTCCTCTGATTAACATCTTACATTAGTATGGCACATTTGTTAGAGAAATTAGGAAGCCAATGTTGATTCAGTATTAGTCACTAAAGTTCATACTTCATTTAGATCGCATTAGTTTTTTGCCTAATATTCCTTTTCTCCTGGGCTTTGTAAAAGAATATTCCTCTGACCTAGTAGAAGAATAATCTTATTCCAGAATCATCTTCTACAAGGTCTGGGACACCTTGTAGGATACGCTGTGACATTTAATTGTCATAGCTCCTTAGGCTTCTCTTCTCTGTGACACCTTTTCAGGCTTACCTCTTTTTTTAATGGCCTTGAAAGTTATGAGAATTTTCTAGAATTCTGTTAATTGTGAGTTGTCTGATTTGTTTTTCATCACTGAGTTGATTTATGAGTTTTCGGGAAGAAGGAGATGAAGTCTCATATAAGAGGGATTGTTACCTGGTCTTGGTATTCAAGCAATGATGGAATTATACATCAAGGAGCATTCCCTCTTCTTAAACTTTTAGAAGTAATTTGAGCGAGATAGGCATATATTTGTCTTTAAATTTTTGGTAGGAGTAATTGTAAAACCAGATAAGATGTGCTGGAAGCCTCTCATCAAAGACAATGCAGAGGCAAGGACTTCTTTGCTGTGACTCTCTGGTTTCATTGTTTCTCCAGATTCAGGGTACAGTTGGCCTTGTGACCCCCATTTCACCAATGGAACCAATGGTAGCCATTGATACCCATACCCTAACTCTAAATTTTCCACTTTTCTGCATTTAGGTGGGAAGTTCAGAGAAATAATAAGGTTTCTTAGAAGGTCCCAACTGGATTGAATAATGACTTTCCCCTGTAGTGAAGGCCATATTCACTAGTATCACCCACTCTTCCTCCCTATCCCACCAGCTGTCCTCCATCCCTGCCCCTGGGATTACATCACAGTTAAACTACATGGGAGTCCTCACCTCAGACTGTTTCAGGAATACCAAGTAATGAAACGAACAAAATGGTCAATTATTAGTTTCTCTATCCTGAAGTTGGAGGCTTGCAAATGGTTTCAGGGGAGAATGGGCCCTGCCTGCATCAGGAGTGGAATGCAGCATCCATTGTACACTAAAGAGAGAATCTGTGGTTGATGGAATTTGGAAGCTAGAGAACAGATCACTGAGACATCATGCTAATTATTTGGAGTTTTCTTTGGAAAGTGCTCATTCTCTCTTGCTCTCTCTCTCTCTCTCATACACATACACATATACTCTCTCTCCTACTCACACATTTAAATTATGCATAGCTGTATACTCCAGAGTAGTTCCTGTCATATAGTAATGTAATTTACCTTTCCATCAGGAAAGATTATAGTTTTCTTGGGCTTACCCGATTGCTACTCATTTTTATGGTAAATTTTCATAATGTACTTGTTTTGGAGAATGTTCCCCAAAATTGTGCCTTGGAGATTTTTTTTTCAATATATGTCATTGTGTGTTCCTTTTCTTTTCTCATTATATTATTTTTCTCAAAGGCTTATTTGATATGACATGTGTCCTATTGCCTTTGATGAGGGAAAACATATTCCTCAGCAGGAAGAATCAGCAGACTCTGCTTTACCCCTTCTTTGACCTCACTGGCTAGGTCAGTTTCGTTTATGCTGCAGACAACATCGTGGGTTAGCTGGTCCTTGCATTCACAGCTGACACTGGGTCTTATGGTTGGGGCTCCTTTCATGGTCCAGTTCCAAAGCTGTGCTGCCCGTGGCTCACCTTGGTGCTGCTCTCTGTGTCTCTCTGCCCACAGACACTTGGGTTACTCAGCCATACTGCCCACTTTTCATTACTCAGACAGAACTGATCCTTGGGGTCTTTGCATTTCCTGTTCCCTCTGCCTCTGCACATGACTGACTCATCCTCATCCTATTGTTCTCAGCTCAAATGTCACCTCATTGGTGGTGCCGGCTGTACAGCTTTTACCTAAAGCGGCCAGGCCTACACATGCCCTGGAGGGCTCCACCTCCCTCACCAACACTTTAAGGCTTAGAATGAAAGAAAACCTCGAAAACCTAAAAAGCAAAGAAAAAAATGACTTTTAACAAAGTATTGATAGAAGAAAGTTTTTAACACATAAAAAATCCAAAAGCTTAAATAAAAAGTATGATTAAAAAAATGTATAAAGACAAAAGACAATGAGCAAAATTCTCCGGGTGTTTGAAAGAAACATATAGACCAAATACAAACAAATGTATATGTGTATATATATATATAAGTACATATATGTAAACCAATGTTACCTCAAGTATACATATATGTACATATATGAGGTAACATTGGTTTACAACACTATGATTCAGAGTTATAGGGACACATTCAGATGTATATTAGCACACCCCACTCACCACCCATGCACCCATAGTCCTCTACCACCATCATTTGGAACCCTACTGCACCCCTCTCTCTACCCTCCCCCTCCTCCACTGTTGGCCTCAGATCTACAGTCAGATTTTTAAGGTTTGTTATTGATTTGATTTAGCCTGACTCTTTGTTTTGTGTCTTGATACTCTGCATATAAATGAAACCATCGTATTTGTCTTTTTCCTTCTGACTTGTTTTGCTTAATCCTCTCCACAGCTATCTACTTGTCACAAATGGCAAGAGTTCATCTTGCTTCCTGGATGAATAGGATCCCATTGTGTTTTATCTCATATCTTAATAATCCCCACATCTGTCCTTGGGCACTTAGGTTGTTTCCATAAGTTGGCTATTGTAAATAGTGCTGCAATGAATATAGGAGTGATATATTCCTTCAAAGTAGTGTTTTTTGCATTGTTCAGGTAGATACGTAGGAGTGGAAATGTTTGGTCTTTTTGTAAATCTATTTTTAATGTTTTGAGAAACTCCAAAGTGTTTTACATAGGGACTAGAACAGTCTACATTCCTGCCAAGAGTGTGTGAAGGATCCTTTATCTTTACATCCTCATTAACAATTATTATTTCTAGTTTTTTTGACATGGACCATTCTCATAGGTGTGAGATGGTATCTCCTTGTGCTTCCCAATTCCCAGGTAAGTAATAATGAACATTTTTCATTGTGCCTGTTGGCTAACTATATATCTTCTTTGGAGAGTGTTTGTTTATTCAGTTCTTCTGCCCATGTTTTGATTGAACTATTTGTTTTGTTTTTGTTGAGCTGAGTGTGTTCATTGTAAATCTTGAGTATCAGCTGCTTGTCGGATGCATGATGTGCAGATATTTTCTCCCATTCAGCAGGGTGTCTTTTTGTTTTAGTAATAGTTTCTTTGGCTGTGTGGAAGCTGTTTAGTTTGATACAGTTCCACTTGTCTATATTCTCTTGTTTGTCCAGCGGTTGGAGATGAATCTACAAAGATAGCACTGAAGTCAATGTCATGGAGTGTTTTACTATGTTTCCTTCAATGTATATTATAATTTTAGGTCTTTACACCCAAATATTTAATCCATTATAAGTTAATTTTTGTATCTGATGTAAGATAGTGTTCTTGTTTCATTCTTTTGAATGTGGTTGTTCAGTTATCCCCTCATTTGTTGAAAAATTTCTTACTTTAATATATACTCCTGGCTCCTTTGTTGTAGATTAACTGTCTTTTTAAGTGTGGTTTTATTTCTGTGTTCTCAGTTCCATTCCATTGACTTTTGTGTCTGATTTTATTCTAATACTGTACTTTTGATTACTATAGCTTTGTAGTATAGTTTGAAGTCTGGAAATGTGATAACACCATTGTTCTTTTTTTGGTCAGAATTGCTTTGGTATTTTGGGGTCTTTGTGGTTCCATATGAATTTTAGTAACATTTGATCTGTTCCTTTGAAGAATGACTTTATTTTCATAGGGATTCCTTTGAATCTGCATAATACTTAGGGTAGGATGGCCATCTTAACCATGTTAATTCTTCTAAACTATGAGCAAGGGTTATTTTCATTTATTTGTTTCCTTTCTATTTTTTTTTTAACAGAAACTAAAAAGCCTTATAGTTTTCATTGTAGAGGTCCTTCACCTCTTTTGCTAAGTTTATAGCTAGGTACTTAATTCCTTTTGATGCAATTATAAATGGAATTTTTATTGATTTCTATCTCTTCTAACTTGTCATTTGCATATAGGAATGTAACTGACTTTTGTCAGTTGATTCTGTAACCTGACAATTCACTGATTTATTGTTTGATTAGTTTTTTTTTTTTTTTGCATGTAGTCTTTAGACATATACCTGGAAGAAGATTCAGTAGACATTTGAAAAGAAAAGAACTAAGTGATATGGATAGACTTTTCTATGTAAGTGAGATTTTTAACTTTCATAATCAGTGACATGATTTCCCATTGGTTATAAAAAGCTGATTTTACTGTCACTTGTTATAATTCTTCCCTTTTCTAAGAGCCTAAGCTTCCTGTTCCCATCTGGCAAACTCTGACTCATACTGCCACATTTTCTGGGAATCCATTGGAGGTATTCACCTTTCTTCCTAAGATCCCATATACTCAATTCATTAATCTGTCATGTCAATTTCCCTGCTACATTTAAAATTTATTATTCCTTGGTTCTCTGCTCACTAGGTTATGACTTCTTCAAAAAAAAGGAACCATGTTCCTCTTTTCTTTACCCTTCCAAATCTTGCCATAATTATTGGAATATAGTAGATGCTCAGTAAATGATTTTTTTTTTTTTTTGGTAAATGCTAGAAAAAGCAAATGTGTTTCTATTTGGATTCTCAACATTTCACCTTTTTCAAAGTTTATTTATAACATTGATCACTCAAAGTTTTCAAGTAAATTCAGTAATTTTTTTTTACCCCCAGGACTCAATAGTGGAGGTCTTTTCTATTAACGTCAGTAGAAGAGATTTCTGTATCTCTTTCTGGGTGTTGTCACCTGCTTGTTCACTGGGGTTACACTATCTCTTTCCATGTATGCAAATTGCAGATACCTAATGCCACCTAAACTCAGTTATGGCAAATCAGCAGCAAATTTCCACAGTAAATTTCTAAAGCCTGGGCAGTGATTTTCTCTTTCGGGATTCTTTTTTTTCTTTTATTGATCACCAAAAGGACACTCATGAGCATACTTTCCTTGACCTAGATTTATTAAACTCTATTTTAGCAGTATTCTCCTGTGGCAGTCTATAAAAAGTCAAGTGAGTGAATTCTGTTTACATCCCATTTCTGGGTCCAATATACTCAGTTCCAAGAGCAAGAGTTTGCTCTTGGACATTGGAGATAAAGAATTTGAGTAACTTAACTAGTAGATTATATGTGTCTCTTGACCTATTTTTCTAATTTCATGTAAATTTTCTAAAATAAAGTTTCCACTTCTATTCCTGCCTCAAATTTTCCAGAGTGATAGTTTTTAATTTTGAATCAGGCCACTTAAATTCTAGCCTGAGTTGGTTCCATAAATCTTTTTATACAATTTGATCCATCTATAATTAATCATCATAATAAAATTGTTAAATTCCATTTTTTCTAATACTATAAATCTTTCATACCAGGTAATTTGTGGCATGCCATGGTTAGCAGAGTAGCATAATTAGCACATTCCAGAGACCTGGAGCATGATCTTGGTTTGAATTCTGTTAGTTCTTGTCCCATTACCAGCAACTCCAATAGAGGATTAGACATTGCTCACACCTAAGTCTTTTCCTTGTGGTTCCTTTCCGGAAATTCCTATCACAGCAGGGAGAATCGCTTCTAGTATGCCTTTTTTCAGCTTTCCTAGTTTTTTTACTGATGGGTTTATAGGCAGTTAAGCAAAAACGATAGTTGAATTAATTTAAATACACATAGAATCTCACAGAATACTTTGTAGAGGCATAGTACATATAATAACCCTTTGTACAAATAATAAGTGCATTAGGCCATCAGTGCAAGCTGATAGTTATTTTAAAGTCTAGGTCTAGAACTCTACACTGTCATTTCTGATGCATTCTGATATCATAGCCAGGGCCAGCTCATGGGCATATATCTGTGCAGTTGTGCAAGGCTCCATTTTCCAAAAATGACTTTCTGCTTGGTTTAATGTTCTGCTACTGCCACCTTGAAGCTTTTAGTAATTTTTAAAAATTATTAAAGGGGTTCCACATTTTCACTTTTCATTAGGCTCCATCATTACACACCTGGTCCTGGCTCAAGCTAGTCAGGTCAGCCCAGATTCTAGAGGAGAGATAATGTCTTTTGTTAATAAAATAATGTGAATAGAAGAAAAGAGATGAGATGGTCTTGTCTACTTTAAATGGAGAACTCTTGCTGGGGTAATTGTATTTTAACCTAGGCACGAATTCTTCAATCACACATTGTCAATTTGTAAACAAACAAGATGAAACATTTCATATGTGAAAATTTGGGAGACCGTGAGGTTGGTGAACAATGTGAAAACAGAAAAGCTGAAGCAGGTTCATCCTGGACCATGTTCATCGTGAATGGTGGAAGAGAATCATGAAATATGGCTTTCTAGTACTTGTATTTTGTCTTGTGCAAGAGAACCCACTGATTGTCTGATGTTCATGAGAGTTGAATGCAGCCCAGGGAGATTGATGTTGGCTAGATAAAGGCAGTATTTTCACTAAGAAATATTCAAAAGTTAGCGAACACGAGTCCCTTTCCTGGAGATGATGTGCCAACACTCAGTGTCGAATGGGGTGGTGGGTAGTGGGCTGGGCTAACTAGTAACTGGTCTGGTCACCTCTAACTTTTGTGAAATTGGGAAGGTCTCGATAGTCAGGGGGTCCTGCACTTTTCAGACTGTTCATGGAGTAGTTACTTGTGAAGGAACTGTCAATCAAAGGCAAGGTATGAAGTTAAAACCCTCGACTTTTCATTCCTTCTTGAACCAAAGTCAGGTTTTCATATGCTTTCACATTTTTTTAAAAAAGATTTTTTTATTTATGTATACAAGAGCTGGGGTACAGGCCAGAGTCGCGGGAGGTGAGAGGACTCACTAGAGACAGAGTGGGGAGCAGAACAGGCAGATGGACTGAAATGCACTGCTGAGGGGAGCAGTGGGTTAGGCAGGAGAGGTCTGCTGCACCATGTGGGTCCCCTCCCTGGCTGGAGGCAGGGATTGAACTCGTGCTGCAGTGGCTGCGGTTTGCTTCATAGTGCGTTGCTTAACCCACTGCGCCACCAGGGAGGCCCTCACATTTTGTTTTTATGAAAGATTCAAGTTCAGAAAAGGATTCCATGACTTTAAAAAAAAATTAAGCAAAACTGTTTCCTATTGAATTTCTATGTGGTTGTAAATTGTCATTCATCTATTCAACAGTATTCATTGCACATCTACTGTGTAGTAAATCCATTTACCCATTCAACGAGTATTTATTGAACATCTATATTCTAAGTACTTTTTTACAGGTTATACATACAAGTTTGAAAAAAAGACAGGCTCCTTAGTCTCATAAAATAGTGCAAAACATTTTAATGGCAAGAATAAAAAACAAACTAGATAGCTGTAAAGGGTGATATATGCATTATAGGAAATGGAACTGTTATTGGAAGCCAGCACAAATGTATAACTAATATTTAGGTCACTGAGATCATGGTCAATTAATTTTCCCTTCTGAATAATAAATGACAGCTAATTTAGACTAAACTCTAATTACTTCTATGATCAGAACAATGATATAAATTCAGAGCCAGATGCTGACCCCCCTCATTTGAATAAAGACTCTTTCACCCAAAGTGGTTCAGGGACACATTTGAGATCTTCTGGCAAGTGGCTGTTGAGCTGAGTTAAACACTTGTCTCCTGGTTTTCTGCCACTGGAAAATCTGTCAACAAAAGGGAAATTAGGGTGAGAGACCTAAAACAACAGCAAAAAATAAGAGTGATGTTAGACTAAGGATTAGCCTCAGTAAATCTGATTGGAACTCCTGGAAATTTGTAATGTCTTAGATATTTGTTTTTTAGAAAAAAACCCATGAATGTCATAATGGATTATTCAATATTTTGAAAACAACAGAAACGCCCAGTGAACTCAATTTAATATTGCATGCTGATGGGTTGGCATATGCAAGAATGACCTCCTATCTGGATTTTTGTTTCACTCTCTTCTCACATTCCGTTTTACCTATGGTACTAGGGTGAACTTTTTATAGGGAAAATAATATACCAAGCTTCTTCTAATCCTCAGATCTTTCTATGATCAGGTATTCATATCATTTAGAGCTTAGCCCAAATATGAGTTCCTCTAGATTTCTGCTCCTCATGATATCTAAAACACATTTTCTTTTTTTTTTTTTAAATTAAATCTTTTTTTTTTTTATTATTAGTTATATTTGACATCATTTGTAGTCCCCAGGGGGTACCCACCACCATTTCACCCGTGCACCATCACCTCAGTCCCTTG
>JAGFMF010011466.1:3888025-3934923 GCA_019455555.1 Galemys pyrenaicus | reverse complement strand
GCTTTCTATACGGTTCCACTGGTCTGTGTGTCTGTCTTTATACCAGTACCAGGCTGTTTTAATTACTATTGCTTTGTAGTAAAGTTTGAAGTCTGGGAGCTAAAACACATTTTCTTAATCAAATGCCTTCTCATATTTTCATACTAGAACTTATCACCATCTACAATGGAAGTATTTCTTTGTTTAACATGTATTGCTTTTCTCTATATGGAATGTCATCTCCCCAAGGGCAAGGATCCTATCTGTTTTATTTTTTTTAAACATTTATTTATTTATGCATACAAGCACTGGGGTACAGGCCAGAGGTACCAGGGAGGGTGTGTGTGGGAGGATCCACCAGAGACAGAATGGGGAACGGAACAGGGGAACAGGCAGTTCGACTGAAACACACTGCCAAGGGGAGCAGTAGGCAAAGCAGGAGAGATCTGCTGTGCTACGTGGGTCGCCTCCCCAGCCAGTGGCAAGGATCGAACTCATGCTGCAGTGACTGCGGTTTGCTTCATAGTACATTGCTTAACCCACTGCACCACCAGGGAGGGTCCTATCTGTTTTCTTCTGCTGAATCTCTAGTCTCTGAATAAGTGACTGACACAAAGGAGTGACTCAGTCATATATACTGAATGAATGACAGGGAGGGAAAAAACCCAGTGATTAATTTCTCTTGGGTCGCATGTTTCCAACTAAGTGTGTAGAGAAAACTGAATATGACACCATGTGATTATGAACTGTATTTTCGTAAACTCTTTAATTTGTATTTTCCATAGTTATTAACTAGAGTATTTGAGCACCATTGGATGTGAAATATGGCTACGACAGAGTATGCACCAATGCCCTAAAAAAATAACTGTTTTCTCTCAGGTGCAGTTCACATTTAGCTGCCATCATTCTCTTCAAGTCCCTGGCAACACAATTTAAAAGCAGAAAATGAATAAATGCATATAAATTGCTTTTTGTCAAAAGAAAGTAGCTGGATGGCCACTTGGGGTCTTCTTTCCATAGAAGATGACTCAGACATTTGAGACTCTTCAGAAGATGACTCAGATATTTAAGGTTCCTGTAATTCTCAACAGGTCTGAATAATGACACCCACACAGCTCATGCAATGGGAACATTCTACAGCAGACTGGCCAGTGTCTGAGCATGCTCAGTATACCCTTCAAAAGTCAGGTGGAACTCAACTTCTTGTATAGGTGATCCAAAGCTTTCCTAACTGAATGGAAATTTTAGTCTCAGCCTTGTGTCTATGGCGTTCCCTCAGCAAGCCCCCTCTCTGTTGTGGGCACCCATCTTCCACATGTCTGCTTGATGAGGGGTTGTGCATTCTCACATGACACAGCATCGTGTGGATATGTGTGTTGGGACGTGGTGTGTGTGTATATGTATATGTGAGAAACAGAGGGGCAGAGCGCAAAAACATGAGTTACACTATTGGCGATGAAAGCTGTAAGTCAACTTGATTTTTCTGAAATTTTACATGTTATATTATAGCCTTGGCTTTTTTTTTTTTTTTAAGATTTCTTTATTCACACAGGAACTGGGGTACAGGCCAGAAGTACGGGGGTGAGAGGATCCACCACAGACAGTGGGGAGCAGAACAGGCAGACTGACTGAAATACACTGCTGAGGGGAGCAGCGGGCGAGGCAGGAGAAGTCTGCGCGCCATGTGGGTCCCCTCTCTGGCCGGCAGCAGGGATCAAACTCTTGCCGCAGTAGCTGTGGTTTGCTTCATAGTGCGTTGCTTAATCCACTGTGCCACCAGGGAGGGCCCTATAGCCTTTGCTTTTAAATTTCCTGTTGTCCATGGAAAATATGGTTCTAGAGGAATACAGACCAGCTGAAGTGAGTTGTGTGCTATGACTGGGCCCTGGGAGCCTTCATAGAATGCTGAGGATCTGGTTTTTCTCTGCTTCAGACATTCTTTTCTGGGCAAATGCCCTCATCTTGGGGGCCCTGTCTTGTTTCAGTTTTAGCTCTTTATGTCTGTCATCTCTCTCCCTGTGATCATATTGGCTCGAAACTAACCCTGGCCCTCAGCAATTTTCTGGCCTTTGTGCCGCTCATTACTTGCATGATATCTCCACTGACATCCTAGGTCTGGAACCAGTTTCCTTCTCTTAGGACTAAGTGTCTGACCCAGATTCCCAAGGCTGTGTCTTCCGTGAATGGTACATACTATTGTTACCTCTCTTTGGCATTTCCTTAACCTTAGGTGTGCAAGATAAAGTGACTCAGGACTCAGAATGCATGAGTTCAAAACTTGCCTCACCTGTGTGTCTCAGTGCCACATACCTGTGCAGTCTGAGACTCAGTTTGCAAACCTGTAAAATAGAGTTTTTAATTAAATGTTTAAATTCAGTAAAACCATACATGTAAAGTGCTCTACATAAGCCTTGTCCATAACAAATACTTCATGTAAATTCAAGCAAAGGCTGTGTTTGAATTAAAACTCAAATTAGTAAACTTCATTGGGCCGTCTATAAATATATAAGCCATTATAGGCTGGCACAGATTATCGTGAACAACATAATGGGCTACTCAGCATGCTGAATTCATGAGGTACTCCCAGTGACCCCAATTTAATGCTGTTCTTGCTGATCGCTTGACATTTCCAAAAATAGCGTTAATTAACCTTAACCTAGTTGGTGACTTTAAAGCTGTTCTACATACTCTGTAGAGTTTCTGCCTTGTATCACTTTAGTCCTAGCCAATGTTGAGAGATTTCACCATTGTTCAATAGATAACTAATTGGGAAATACATGTACATGTGCATGCATGTACAGGAAACATAACATAGGTTCACATGTATGTATGCAAGGCATCATCCAGTAGGTGCATGGCTTAAAAAAGAGATGATATCCACACAACAGAATATTATCCACAATAAAAAGATATGATCAAACCATGAAAAGAACACATTTTTAATGGAGAAAAAGTAGTTTGAAAAGGCTATGTACTATACTTATAAGTCTCCTGGGCTGTCATAATAAAATGCCGGGACTGGGGGCCAAGTACCTTCATGGACTGGTGGATATTTATTTCTCACAGTTGCAGAGGGTAGAAGTTCAAGACCAAGTTGCTGGGATATTTGGTTACCCGTGAGAACACTCTTTCTGTATCTTCATGTAGTGGGGAGTGTGTGAAAGCAAACATTGAGTGTCTCTTATAATCCTAACAAGTAGGATTCCCCCTCATGACCTCACTGTAACCAGAATACCACCCTAAGCCTCACCTCCAAAGACCATCACATTAAGATGTGATGAGCTTCAATATGAGGGCTTCAATATAAGAATTTGGGGAGAAGACAATTCAGTCATAGCACCATATAATTCCAATTATATCATTCTAGAAAAATTGAAGTTATGGAAACAGTGAAAAGATCAGGAGTTGAGTTGGCATGTGTTGCATAACTGAAGTACAGGGGATTTTTTAGGATGGTAAAGAATTTTGTACAAGACTAGAGTGGAGCCCACATCACACTAAGACTTTGTCAAAACCCACAGATTTCCTGATTCACTACGACAGCCCTATGATGCAGTCACAAAGAATGGCTTGGAAGCTTCTCTGCAGCCTTGAGCAGTGGCTGCCTTGATTCAGACCTTCCAAGGGCGAATAAGCACCTTTCTTTCATCGGGAAGATTTAGGTGCTCCCTGTTATTTGTTCTTGAGTGGAATAGTCTATGTTTTTGATGATGTTTCCTTGTGTGGGGCTGAAAGTATATATATTTTGTGGAAAAACACCTCGTAGAACTTTATAGCAAAATGAGTGAACCTGATGTTTGTAATTGTTTTAAAATCATTTAAGAGTCCGGAGAATTCAATAGATGAAACAAGTATGACAGAACGATCCAGCTGTTTTCCAAATGTGTGAAATTTGCCATTTCAGTCTTGCTCTCAGTTTCTATCTCTGATGGCTTCTAGTTGAGAGAAACATATTTCATCTGTGAAGTTCTAGAGTCACCGGTCTATCCACATTTTACCTGGCTATTTGCCCTGCGCCCTCAGTTCTGCCATAGGTCAATAAGTCATTGATTTTTAGCTTGTTCAGCTTTTTGCTATTATAAGGTTAAGAGTGACAATGTCCGAGAGCTTACATGTCAGGATGGTTTAAGGTTAAACTGCACTATACCTGGCACTCAGGGCACTCAGGGATATATTGTCTGAAAGGTAACCTGGAATGTACTCTGGAATCACACACCTGATTGTGAACTTCGCAAATTGTAGATGAACTCAAGTGTCTATATTCTCCTTAGTGTCTCCTCCCTGAAGTGCCCACTTGAGTGACATCTTTTTTGTTTTTTTTTTTAACAGTTTGGACAGCATTAGTTTATTATAAAAGAGACACAGAAATTATTTACATGATGAAAGATTTCAGAACTTCAGTGGAATGGGCAGCTTCACATGATGCCATTTCAATCTTGATTTCAGTCGACATACTTTCCAAGAATATCACCATCTCTCAATAAGAAATAATCCTTGTCATCTAGAACTACTTCGGTGCCTCCATATTCTGGAAGAAGAACGTTATCTCCAACTTCCACACTAACTGGTTGAATCTCTCCACCCTTTCCTGTAGAGCCTGATCCAACAGCTACAACTGTTGCTTGCAACACTTTTCCTTGAGATTTTTCTGGAAGCGTAATGCCTCCTTTGGTTACAGTTTCCGCTGCACTCCTTTTGACTAATACTCGGTCAAAAAGGGGAATAAACTTTCTAAATGCCTGTCCTGTCATGACTCCGGCCGCCATAGTCCTCAAGTGACATGGTTTTTATTTGCCAACATAGGCAAGCTCCCCTACTATGTCTATGATAGATGGTTTTACTGCTCCACACCCGCCACAAAGTGTCGAGTTAATTATTTAAGGGATGAATAATTACACTTGAGCTTCTATTTGAATGGTTCATTGAGGAAAACCTTAGCATTTCCGTGGGTGGTCTGCCCCAATTTTGAAAAAAAAATTCTTCCCTTCTTACAGCAGAATTTTTTTCTTTATCTCAATTGTCCTAATTCTAAGTAAAAGTAGCTTCTCTGACTTCCCCATGTGAGCTCTCAATGGCTCCTATGTCACGTGTCTCAGTTGAGTACCTTCCCTTCCTGAAGCTGTTTCCTATATGACCTGCTTTCTATTCTGGTAATCTCCTTTGGGTGACCTCTCTTCTTTTTCTCAACGTCCCATTTAAGGTTTCATATCCAGAATTAAATGCAACCAGGGCTTGTGGATCTGTCCTATATGAGAGTTGCTGCATTTCAAATTCTTCTTCCCTGCCATTCATCCCTGTGGGACCTATGGTTACCCAAGGATTAATTTCCATGTAGCAAAAATATGTGCTTTACTTCTTCAAATAATATGTAGCAATATAGTTTTCTTTTACAGTTTTAATTTTTCTTTTATGAATTTTGGCGAGTCAGGAATAGAAATCTCCATAGAGAGATGACTTAGCCTAGGAAATCCTCTTTTTTTTTTTTTAATTATTTTTTTCTTTGCTGAGAGAAGAGTATTTGTTACTGTCCTTTTCAAATTCATTTTCAGAAACCAACTCAATAAACAGTTATTTGTCTAGGCTGAAAGGGCTAAAAATATTCCCTAGTTCATATCTTCACGAAATCCCTTTGATTTTAATGAACTCAGACAGTAAGAATCTAGAAAACAAAAGCTATTCTGCATTTCGTCATCTGTTTCGGTATTAACAGCCATTCTTTGATTGAGTATCTGCCATCTGGTGGTTCTTATGAGAACTGTTGGGAATGACCAGCTCTTGAGAGCATTCAGATAGATGTTTCCTTCTCACTTACACATTTATTCATTCAGTGAATAGATAAAAACTTCAGAAGCTTGTGTGGAAGACAGGTCTTTAAAATTTCTTTGCAAAGAAACAATGTCTATAATGAAGTTTGTGTTTAAGATTATAGGCAATGAATATAATGTATATAATGTGTTTTTTAGTAGGATATCCTCACACTAGATCTAAAATCATATGAAAGGACCAAATCTTACAAATTTTATCTCAGAACTTTTATTCATAAGCTTCCCTGTGCTTGGATATTTCTTTCCTAAATCACTTATAAATCTTACTATTGACACTGCTCTGGGTATGAGATGAAGTCTATTTGAGTATGAATTCATCTGTGTTTCCCCTTTTAATGTCTCAATTGATTCATTGCTGTAATTAATGAAATTCTCATTCTACCAGATTAGAGTTTTGTTCCTATAGTGCCACTGTATCTACCTTGCAACTCTGAATCTCTAACTTAATTAACTATGTGATTGATTGGCCCTCATATAATGCCCAATTGAATAATTAAAACCCAAATCTATAAATAAACATATACAAATATTTTTGCTAAACTATTCAGAAAGAGGAACACTCTACATGCTACAGAATGAAGGAGATTTGTGAACTTAGCTATGAAAAAAAGTAAATGTATTTTTCACTAACTTCTAACTTAATTAGCATTTTTTCATTTATGAATATAAACAAGTCATAGTAGTATTAGCAAAAGCTGTGACCCTGTGGAGGCCTAGGGGCAAGTTAGAAATAACTGGGCAGCTTTGGGGGACGTGAATAGGTGAGACCCTGGAATAGTTAAGGTTTAGAACAAAGGAAAGGAAGACTCCAGGAGATAGGGAAATGCAAACTTCTAAAGAGAGGCCAAGAAGAGATAATGGATGTACACTCAGGAAGATTCCAGCAGCTAAAATTCCAGATGGAAAATTCCATGTACCAAGTTAAGTAGGGTCATCAAGAAATAGCCAATCACAAACAGACTGGTAAAATTTTAGAATAATTAGGGAAAGAAGGCATATATTCACCTAAGGTTTGACTCCATCTTGGTTCTCTCTGCCCCTCCCAGGTACCATCTATCTACCTGCGAGTCTTTATTCTTGACCTCTTTTTTCCCCTACATAAGCTTTTCTTTCCAAGACAAAGTTTGCATCTCTTTGCTCACTTATCTAAATAAGTCTGTGAATTCCTTCTACGGCTTCACGGGAGAAGAACCGTGGTGATTGCCTGGGTGAGCGGCGGCGGTAGCGGCAGCTGTGACCAAGGTAGGCTGCTGACCAGCATTACCGTCACCATGGAAATGAGAGCCATTTCCACATCTTATTGAAGTTGTCAAAGATGCCTGAAAGTATCAGTTATGTACATTTATGCACAATACATTTATATGTATCTTATTTATTATCTCTGCCATTAGGTCTTATCATTTAAGTTGTTAATGAGCGGTAACTGCATTACCACTTCTTTGATTTGGGACTTCCAATAATTTGTAACTGTATTGTGATGAACTGTTTTCCTTGGTAATCGTATGGGTTTGGTTTTAGATTTTAAAACTTATATTTTGAGAAAGGGATCAATAGGTTCAAATAAACTAAACATTGTTTTGTGGTTTCAAAAATGCTAAGGCCATCTAGCAATATTATTTTAATGAAAATATAAGGATAAATCCAATCCTGATGTTAATGAAACCAATTTCAGAAACTGTTACTTCCTTTCTAGATTTTTAGGAGCTCTTCTTTTACCTTCTCTGAGCTCCTCTTCTCAAAAGGATGGGGAAGAGTCTGTTTCATTCATTTATCCTTGCAGTCCTATTGACGACCCTTTGATGCATGTGTATTCTAATGCTACTCTTCCCTGGAGGTGGTTTTCCCTATTATGATAGAAAAACAGATGCTGGCACCGTTTACATTGAATTTTAAAAAGTAGCTGAATGGTTTTAGGGTTATGAAGTATTTTTTAGTAAAACTAAACCCAAAAAAAGACATTTTAAAAGTTCATATCTACCATTCATATTGACCTCAAAATTATTCTTTTCTTTCCAAATTTAAAAACTTTGTAAAGCTAAAACAGCACTTGTCAGTACGATAACCAAAGGGGAAGACATTTTATGGTAGCCAGTGAGAGCGTGGAGACCATCAATAGAAAAGGGTTCTTCCAGACTATCTCTGGGAGAAGCTGAGTTCTTCTTTCCCTCCCAAGGGCAGGTCCCCTCACAGTGGTGGGTTCTATGGCAGGAGGGTGTCAACTTGGTATATGTGGGCTTTTGTCCCCATTCACCTGGCATGCGGAAGTCGCTCAGTGGGGGTTTGGAGTCTTTCTGAGGTCTCCGTCCACATGTAACTGTGGGTTCAGGGTGTGTCTCAGGGGAGGTAGGCTCTGAAGCTTCCGAGGTGTCCACTTTGAGTTAGCACCTCTTAGCTTAGGACATCTACTTCTGAGGTCTTTTCTGAACTGGGTATCTGTTTTTGCCTTTTTATTTGGACGTTTTCCGCACATAGACTTGTAATACGCAGGCCTCCTGTATGGCTCTTTGTTCATTCCTGAGCTGAGGTTGGCAACTACTAAAGCAGAACATACCTGGGTAATCTTCAAGGTAATCTCAGAGAGCTGAAGAGCAGGGAGCCAGGTACTGCTATAAAGGAGGAAGGCTGTTAGAGCTGGGCAGGTGTTGGAAAAACCCCGGCCTTCCCCCAGAAAATGCCAGAATCTCTGTTGAGTGTGGCCTTTCAGCATTAGCAGCCACTTATACCCCTTTTAAAAATAACTTTTTTCCAAAAATGAGGAGACAAGGACAGACTGGGGACACCTGGTGGGGAGGGGAGAGGGAGGGTTGAGGGAAGATGGGAGCATGAGGGACTGAGGTGATGGTGCACTGGTGAGATGGTGATGGGGAACATGGGGATTACAATTAATGGCAAGTATATGTAAATTTTAAAATATTTTAATTAAAAAAAGTAAAAAAAACCCAAAAAACAAAAAAAAATAAAAATAACTTTTTTGAGGTATAATTGACATACAGTAAGCTGCATCTATTTAAAGTGTAGGATTTGATAAATTTTGAAACATTATTAGAAATGTAATATGAGAAGAAAAAAAATCATAAAATATTCAATATAGACTTATGTATTTCTGTACCCATGTAGTAGGTAAACAGTAGGAAAGAGAGTTAATGAAGAAGTGGAAATATTCAAATAATTGACTAAAATAAATACCATGGATGTTTAGATTAGTAATTGATAAGTAATTGAAATAAAGGGTTAAAGAATAAAAGATGCATTCTTTTATGAAGTGAAAGTTGAGGCTGAGAAAAATCAAAAGCTTTCAGAAACTTAAAGAAAAGAATAAAAAATTTATAAGGAAAATAATTTAAAATGATAGAGAAGAAATTTAAAATACTTGTCAATAGATGCAGAAATACTTCACTTTGGAAATAATTTTATATCCAAATATTCCACTATATTCTGGACAGTGGAAAAATGAGAGCAATAGCTTCAAATATTCAGATACAATGATTTGAACATATAATTATATATCTAGTCAAATTATCATACAAACAGCATGCATACATGTGTACAGCTAAATTTTAAATGCTCTCTGGCCTTCCCCTTCCATGCACCTGTAGAATGGGTACAAAGTTTATATTCTCCAGACTGGGTCACAGAGGGTCTTCTACTGGGAACCTAATCTACCCTAAAGAAAATGTTCTAGGTTACTGAAAACATAGTTTTCCATCAGAAGAAATTGACTACACATCTCTACATAGACAAGTCCTACCTACTGGCCTGGAGCTCCCAGCCAACAATTTCTCAGAGGCACCAACACCATAAAGGGGCAGGAACAAGGCACACTGCCTGGTCTTTGATTGCAGTCAGAGCTGGCGATCTCTCCTGCCATGTGCCTAGACTTCTCATACCATACATTTGGTGATCAAGGTGAATGAGCCATGGAAGAGAACTCTAAAGAACAACAGAGTAGGTTTATAAAGAATTTAGGAAAACTCTGTTCTAAAGGATTTTCCTCTTTGTTACAAAAGGGAAAACTAAAAAAGGAACTATTTTGTGCTAGGTAAAATATTGGTTAAGTGTATCTACCTATGCCTTGAAGCATGTGCGTATATCCAAAACACCCATGCATGGTTTTCTCTGGCTATCCCTCCCTCTAGCTCAGGATCTGTATTTTCCTGGAAATTGTTTGACAGTGTAAATGATAGAAGTTCCACATTTGCTGACATTCATTGTAATGTTTTAAAATCTCTGTTTTCTTCAGTTTTATTTATCTCTTATCTAAAACTAAAGGAGTTTGTGTCTAGGAGAACAAGAGTGCATTTAACTGTCTTATTCTAGGCTGCAAATTTAACAAAGGAGCTTTCACTAAATCTCCTCAATCCCAGTCCAATATTTCTATCATCTTTCTAATTGGAATTTCAAATGAAATGTAAGCTAAGAATGTCAATGAGCTGAATAGGATGGAGTAAGGTGTAATGGTTGCTTATCTGCTATATCAGTAAGGATAATTTGTCCATAAAATGTAATGCAAAAGTTTTATAACATGATATATTGAGCTAAAGGACATGCGTCTGCTCCATTACCCCCAAAGAAGGGATATGCTGTCCATTCTTCTCCAGGATCACTGCAACGTTTTCCCAGTAAGCTCACTTGATCATGGAAATACTGGTTTGGAATATTTGAAATGGATTACCTATAGATAGTGCACAGGTATAAGTGTGTTTACCATTTTGATAATTTTTTCAATTTCTTCCATCTTTTGTAATATTGAAGAATTAAAAATACTTTGAGATTAATTAAAATCCATAGTATAAATAATTCAAACACATACAGCTAGAGGGCCTTCCTGGTGGTGCAAGGGGTTAAGGTGCAGCACTGTGAAGTGATCTGCAGACACTGCAGCATGAGTTCAATCCCCCACAGGGAGCTGACCCACATGGCACAGCAGACCTCTTCTGTCTTGCCCACTGCTACCCTCAGCATTGTATTTCAGTAGATCCTCCTGTTCTGCTCCCCAGTCTGTTTCTCGTGAATCTTCTCACCCACCCCCTTAAGATGGCCTGCTCCTTAGCTCTTGCATACATAAAAAAATCTTTTAAAAAAATAAACCCACATAGGGATAGAATAATAAAATTAATCCTTATATACTTACCATCCAGAATCAACAATTATCAAGCTGATTTTACTCTTGCTTCATTTATTCTTTTTTTCACTGTATTGTTTCTTTGTAGAAGTATTTGAAAAAACCATCCCATCATTCTATTTTATTCTGCATCATCCAGAGTGCATCTAAAAATTACACTTTAATAATCACAATGCCACTATCAAGTCTATTAAAATGACAATCTAGTACACAACTCATGACCAAATTTTCCCAAAAGGTGTACATTACTTTTATGATTCATCGTGTCTTAGCTATGTCTCTTGATTAAGATGTAGAATTGGGTTTTTGTTTAGTTTTTTTATTTAAGGGGGCGGGGGGAGAGAGAGAAGGAGAAAGAGAGAGAAGGAAACTGACAGGAGCCATTTGCAGTTTGGATATGGGTAATTTTATTTGACCCGGAGAGAATCTGGATGGTACACCAAATACTCAGGTGCTTGGATTTTATACAGGGCACCTTGGAAAACACTCCTGAAAAGCACTATAAGTGCATTTAGAAGAAGCAAGGATACTCTGTTAAGTGACTTTGGCTGTTTAAGGTCCTTTGCCGTTAATTGCACATTCCAAGTATTATGGTAAGAATAGCTGCACAATTTTCATGCATTTAAGTATGGGAGTCAATATTCTTAGCATTCAGTATTTGTTTCCTCCTGGGGCTTTCCCTCAAAGAAGATAAATTTTTGGATAATAGTTAGAGGATACAAGAGGTAAAGTCATTAAATTGTCATTCCTTTCACCTTTTATTTGTCATGCATCTGACTTTAGAACATCCTGACATTAGCTACTATTTCTTAACACCATTCTTCTCTATTACCATAAGTATGCTTAATACACAAAAGGGATTTGGGTGACTTGACTAAATAATTACAGGAGACTGCCATTCTGCATGGAGAAATTTTTTCATTCTTCACCATAGGAAGTAGGGGGATGTATGAAGATTTCTCCTGTAAAGTGGAAGAAGGAAGTTCCTCATGCAGGTCAGTTTTAGAAAAAAGAAGATAAGGATGTTGAGGAGCTAGAAATTCAGTCCTTTAAATTTTTCCTGTTTTGTCCAAGGGAAAGACAGCAATGGACATTTACACAATGCGTGCAGCCATATGTGACAGCTCTTCTAAATCTGTGTGTGAAAGAGAAAGTCAGAGTTCTGAATTGAAGTTGGGCTCCATTCGTCACTAGCAGTGGGACTGTCAACCAAGCACTCTGTTCCTTTAGTCTCTATTACCATCCATGAAATAAGTTTCTTCCCAGTTTAAAGCTCAGTGGCTTTAGGTTGATTGATGGTGTGCAGTCAAGAGTGGGAGGTGGCACTGGGGTCAGAGGTCAGAGGATTTCTGCTGATGAGAGCATGGTCAGTGGCTGATTATGGCAGGAATGCACAGCTACAGGGCTTAAAAGCAATAGAAGGAGTTTGACAGTAATAGGTCTGTTTCCATTATCCAGGCTGTGCTCCTATCACTAGTATAATAATTGTAAAGAGATAATATTTGCGCTTTAGCGTCTATAGAATTTGATATTTAAGAATTTTCAAAGGAAGTGAGTCATCAAATGGCAATTAAATGTCATCATTCCTGCAATGCTATTCAAATCTAACTGGAAGTGACTACATGAAGAACCAGGATTTAAACTCAGAGACATGAGTTACCCTAAGCTTTACAGGTTTTTACATTATAATTATTGCTTCCACTGTTTGGTTAGCTTGGGCCCACACATTTGAACAGGACCTTTTTTTAAAAAAATTTATTTATGCATAAAAGAGTTGGGGTACAGGCCAGAGTCGCGGGAGGTAAGAGGATTCACCAGAGACAGAATGGGGAGCAGAACAGGCAGATTAACTGAAACACACTGCTGAGGGGAGCAGCAGGCCAGGCAGGAGAGGTCTGCTGTGCCATGTGGGTCACCTCCCTGGCCGGTGGCAGGGATTGAACTCGTGCTGCAGTAGCTGCGGTTTGCTTCATAGTGTGTTGCTTAACCCATTGTGCCACCTGGGATGCCCTAGGACCTTGTTTTATATTAAATGCTTTTAAATTATCTCTAAGCTTTAAAATCTATACATAAGATTTTTAATTCAGCACCAGTCTAAGGTTTGGGCAAGGTACTTCTTGTAACTTCTAAGACTGAAGCAAAAAGTAAACAACTTTGGGCAGTCACACACACACAACCCAAAATTTAGAATACAAAGGTACTTATGTACCAAATTATTATCAGTCTTTTTCTACTCTGTAAAAGACAGCACACACAGCCTGTATTTGACAATCTTGCACCTAACTTTAAGCATTCACAAACAGATTTCTTATTTTACTGTTTCTATGACAACACATGACATTTCACGTATATTTTTTCAAGGAAGAAAGGTGAAAATTACTCTCAGTGTTAAATTGAATTTTTCCCTTTCTCACCTATTTTATTGATAGACACTTAGAAGGTACAGCAATTTCACGTTCCTTTCAGAATTTCAATGCAAGTTTTCTACATTAGATGCAGAATTAAATGAATTCAACTTGGATTCTTTTTTCTAAGTCCAGTATTTTTATAGAGAATAAAGTTCCCTTTAGGCTGCTCTCCTTAACAAGTAATATGCATTATAATATGGGAAAGTCCACAAAATTATAATCATTATTTACATCCATTAATCTGGCATTGTTTTAGACGGTCACTAGGTCACTATCACTAGGTCACTATCGCTAAATTTGGGTGTGGTTCTTCATTTGCTTTTCAGTTTTTCTTCCTTTGGGTTATTAGTAAATAATTAAATGTGAGAGTCAATAAATATTTGAGAAGGAATGAGCAATTGACTATGGAAACATTTTGAAGTAATTCCTGCTTGCAGAACAAAAGATTTTGGAGTAAATATTTTGATGGTTAAAACTAATTCCTTTGGGCTTAAAAAACAAGGTATCTATGGAATTTTGGGAGTTGTATTTGTCTAGATTCTCCAGAGAAGCAGTATGAATAAAATATGTGTTTATATATAGAAAGAGATTTATTTTAAGGAATTGGTTTGTGTGGTTGTGGAGGCTTATTAACTCTAAATTCAAGATAGGTCAGAAGGCTGGAGACCCAGAGAAAATTTTCAGTTTGAGTCCAAAGGCAGTGAGTGTGCTGGTAGGATTCTTTCAAGTTCAAGAGAGACCAGTCTTTGGCCTTATACATGCCTTCAACCGATTAGTTGAGGCCCACCCATGTTATAGAAAGTAATGGGCTTTATTTAAAGTGTGCTAATTTAAATGTTAATCTCATAAAAAATTCCTCTATAGAAACATCCAGAGTAATATTTCACCAACTATCTAGATACTGTGGCCCTCCATATTGACACAAAGTAAACATTGCAGTAACCTTGCACTGTACTAGGTGTTGGTGTTTTAAAGACAACATTGAGGAACCAACAGAAGAAGTTGAATCTTTTGGCTTCCACTTCCGACCATGTTTCCAGGCATAATTATTGTTGAATGCTCACCATGTGCCAGATGTGATTCTTGCCTGTGGGTATTAGTCTAATGGGAGAATTAGTCTATTCTGGAGAGCCGCTGTAAATTATTTTCTTTCTTATAGAGATTGACACTTTGCTCAGGCTCAAATTTCTCCCATGACAAGGAGAAAATATTGCTTTGAAGAAAACTCTATGTTTGTATATGATTTAGGATTATCCCAACACTTTAATATCCTTTATTTCAGTATCATAATAAGTCTTGGCATAGCAGGGATGATATTTCATTCCCATCTGATGAAAAAGAAGACTGAGGCTTACTCTTCTGAGGAATTAGTGACATCTAAACCATTCCCATCTTGGTTCCTGACTGAAATACTTGAAGTAGCTTTGTTCCCAGTTATGAATGACATCGACACTTGGATTTATTTCTGTCAAGCTCTAGAGTTTGTCTTCTTTCATGTTCTATTTGTTATTTTCAAATAGAAGTGTGTGAGTGTGAGTGTGTGTGTGGCAGGGGGAGGGTTTTATGGATGTAGGGTGTCTAGAGAGACATTCTCTATTTCTTCCTTTTACAGTCAAACCCAGAGAACTTGGAACTAACATCCTCTCCAGTCCATGCCCTGTGGTCTCTCTCATAGCCACATTCACGGGATTACTTCCTGCTTGGGTCATTTCCAAAAGCATGTTTACTAGGGATAAAAATTTTCATCCTGCTTCTCAGATCCATAATAGTATTTCAAACATGAAAACAAAATTAATGAACAACTGGGTGATTGAGAAATTTAAAGTAGGTGTGAAGAAAACTGAGATGGCTGATAAAACCAGAATGGAACTTTTATTTATATTTTTATCTCTCTCCAGTCACCACTTCTAGCCCTTGTAGGGCGCACACAGCACACGGCCGGCACCTTCTTATCACCCTACGACTGACTTTCCTAGTAATACAAGTGGTCCTTAGAGTGATTTGACCTGATTCATTCTCCAGAAGTCTATGCAGAAGCGGGATAATGGGGTAAAAAAAAAAAGCAGGTGTTCTGCAGTTAGGTAGACTGTCATTTACTTTTGTGTGATCGTTGAAGAGTCCCTCAGTCTTTCAGAGCCTCTGTTTCTTTATCTGTGCAACTGGATCATAACAATCCCCAGCATTGCTGTGAGGATTAAATGAAACAAGGCATTTGTATATGCTTACACAGACCTAGTGCTCAGTGGTCTCAGAACCCTTTGACTGAACAAGAAAAGGGGGAAAATGACATTTTAAGAAATGAAGAGGAGAATCCTGGCATCAGAGCTTGATTTGTAGAGGGGGCTGCTGACCAGTCCTCCCTTCACACCAACTCCTCACTGACCTACTTCCGGCTGTCAGCCATACTAAATGAGTGCACCATTAACACTGGCGAAAATGAAGCTTCCGCAGTTATTACGGCCACAACCAGCTTTGGTTTTATCTGGGGTCTATCTCAGTGGAATACTGAGCGCTTGGAACTCTCACCCAGTGAAAAGCGATCTTCCACTTTTAAAGGACTTTCATTTTTCCTGTAGAATTAAAAATTCGAAGGTTGAGTTTTGAAGATGCAGGTATGGTCCTTAACTCTCAGTTGACCAAAGAAATAACCCCCTTTGGTCATAGCTGCACTGCAAAGGGTTACATTCTTTTGGTAGCAAAGAAGTGTTTGTTTTTCACTTTGCTTCTATATTATCAAGTTCCTCCCATTTCAAAGCCATTTATATTTTCTTCCACGGAGAACTATCCCCTTTCAAGAAAAGAAAATATTTTGTTGGTAATAAAATTTCAACATTACAGAAACATTGCAAGACATGTATCAGAAGTAGTTTATGTTTTCTCTTTCCCTCTTTCATCAGTGTTCTCAGACATTTGCGACTGAGTTGAGAACATGGCTCCTCTTTATCCCTAAATTTCGTTATGCATTCCTTAGTTGCAAGGGCATCCTCTTTCACAGTCACAGTCAAAGCCTGGAAATTTATACACAGTGTATTGTCAGATGTCATCAGTTATACTATTCATATATTTGATAGCTATTTTTTTTTTCTGGATCAGGACCCAATCCACGATTACATCTCATTTTGTAATCAAGCCTTTTTCGTTTCCCTTAATCTGGACCATTAGTTCCTCAGCCTTTCATTGTCTTTCTTGATCTTGGTACCTTAGTTTGAATGTCTGCTCTGGGGGCTTTGACTGTGTGGCACATGGTTCTTTAAGAAAATGGGCAGATCCAGGCATGAACTACTCATCTCACTTCCCCTCCAGTTTGTGGAACCGCCAGATCAACCACTTTACTGCAATATCCCTTTAGCTTGTGTCACAAGCTAGTTTTCTATGGAAAGCCTGTGCAAAGAGACACGAGTGTCTTTGTGGCAGGGAGTAATGAGCATTTCTGGCCTCCTCCTTCAGCCTTGTCTTAGGTAAATCAGTTCTATCACACACAGAGTGTTAAGAGAAAATGAAAGTGATTGCTGTAAAATCACTTGACTTTGAAGCCTGATAGTTTTGCTCACACACACATACACACATATATATTCATGTTGTGTAATTGGGAAATAACTTCCTTCCTCCAGCTTGGGTCTGTCCTTTCCACACACTGTCTCTCCAGAGGTCTGTAGGTAGATGAATATTTCCTATGACAGCAGTGCTCAAAACCAGAGAATACAGACTATCTTGGCAGGCTTTTTAGTGCCTAGATTACCTGGCACATAGTCAGAATACCCGATTCAGTTGGTGTGGGTTAGGACCCAAGAATTTTCACCTTTAGGAAGTTCCCAGGTGATGTGCTGATACTGCTTTTCCTGGACCACACCTTGAAAACCACTAACTTAAGAGGAAAGGGCCATTGACTGCTCTTGTAGCAAACCATATGGGAAGAATTCTTTCATCAGTGTTCTGTTTAGAATCCTAAAAAAGACAGAACTTTTATTTTCCTGGTTTTCACAGGAAATATCCTTTAGACCTATCGGTATAACCTATACCAATGATATAGAGGCATCTCCATTGTTAGGGGGAGACTATTTCTTCAAGAAGAAAATACCTCCTTCACTTAACTGAGGGCGGAGCTGAGCAACCAGGTATATAACACAGACAGTTAAAGGAGGCAAGTGGAATAGAAGGGACTGTTTTCTTCTCAGCTTTGGATTTACACCAAGGACTTGGTGGAGACACATGGAGGAGGGACTTGTAGAGACACTTGATAGAGAAATGTGGGTGCGTGATACTTGGGGGACAGTAGAAGCTGTTTCCTTGATTGGTACTTTGATTTTGTTTTCCTGCTTTCTGGGACCTGCTTCAGAACCCCTTCCCTATTGTTCCTTGCCAGAAGGTGTCTTAGATCTGTGGCAAGCTTTCAAGCTTCAGTAGCTCTTCTTCAGACCAACTCTGTTTGGTTGAGCACTTGCCAAGAGGAGATGGATAATTTGGAGTGTTTTACTCAGAATATGCTTTCTTTTTTCTCCCTACACACATTAATTCCATTCAAGTTCTTTCACACTAAAACCCGTATGTCTTTGTGCACACAGATGGCCAGGCCCCATTAAAGCATGCAAGTTTGGGGGTCCTGGGGTACCCCTCAGTTGCATGCTAGCATCTATACCTTTTCCTCATTCTCAGAGTTTATTATCATGTTGTTCTGGAAAAATTCCAATTACAATAACAATCAAGGCATCAACTATTCTCTAAAGTTTTCTTTCTAAGCCCTCCAACTTAAAGCAAATTTATGTGTATAATTTCTTTGATCATTACCTGCTTATATGCCTCAAATCTGTCAACAAAATTTGTGGGCAAGAAAACATTATTGTGTATCTGGTTTAGTTCACCATAAGGGCTATCTCCTCATGTCATTATTTTTGAGCTACTTTATCACTCTAGAATGTAGAAAATTGATAATAATGCAAATGATTTTTGTCCACAGAGTGCAAATTAATTTTATCTGATGGAATACAATTGATTATTGCCCTGAGGTTAGACCTATTTCTCATTTATTTGCAAATTCATTTCAGAAATAGATCGATGTTCTGTTCTGTATATTCTTTTTAAAATCAGTTCTGTTATAACATCTTATTGGTTTCCTCATTAATTCATGAGTTAAATGCAACAATCCTTGGCACATATTTGTTATGTATTAACATGAGTCATGATTATAGTTTCTTTTACAAACTTTCCTTTAACAGAAGTAACAACCACTTCATCAATTCTAGTAGCTCATCTATAGCTACAAGTACCTCCCCACTACCTTGTGATGACTTTCCAGACTTCAAATACTGTGTTTATTTATGTCTCCCTCCTCAGGTTCTAATGCTTATAGTGGGTGTTCTGTAAATCTCTACTGAGTAAACTTTAATTTTAAAAAGAGATTTTCATGCAGAAAAGGAGGCAAAGGGTTTTTTAGGCAGATGGCATGAATAACAAAAAAGATCCTAAGACCTGGTGCTAGAACATATAAGAGATCTGGTGGAATAAAGAGGAAAGAAGACAGAATCCAGTTCTCCAAGGTCTTTTGATAACATGTTCCTAATACACTGTTAAAGAGTATCAGTCAGACCTGAGAATGATGCCTCTTTCTATCATAAGGAGTTTGAATCTAGATAGAAGACAAATTCAGTCTGGAGACAGGTAGACTATTAAAATTTTACCATTGAAAACCCACTTTTGTAAGAGTCCTCATTACCCAGTTTAAGGAATCCAGTCACAAGCTTGAATTATCTATTCTCATAGCATCATTTTTATGTTTTGCCCCCAGGGGTTGAGTAAATGGTAGTACTAAATTCTGGTACCATGATTGTGTTGCTGTCCTCACATATCTTCAAACAGAAGCTGCTTGCTAATCTCTTTACAGATACTTTCCTTATCCCTGCTAGATTATCTGTGCATGTATCTATGTGTGCCTGGCCACTCAGGTAGGTGCTCTCTTCTGTATTCATTTGCTTATAGTCTTGTTCTGCTCACACTGCTGGCCTTCTGTCCTCAGCATTGTCCAAATCAGGTTCAGGCCAAGTCCCCTATTTTCGGTTCAATTCTCAGTTAGTTTTTCCAAGATCTAACAAAGTTCGTATTTAAAGAATTCTCATTTTCTAGTTGTAGTTTGCATTATTGTAACTAAGTTCATCATAGGGAACTGTATGGTTCCAATGAAATAGCTAGACATGAAATTGCACTTAGTCTATAGACCTTTTTAAAAATTTAAGGTCTTATTGTTAAAGATAAATTTTAGAAGTCAGATGCAATGACAGTAATTTAAGTGGTGCTTTGTATGTTGACCTGAACTGCTCATCTAAAAGAGAATAAAGTGACAATTATGGAAAGCCACTTTTTCCCTTTGAATTAATTGAATTAGATTGGTTGCTGAAAATTGACTTAGAGATTTTTACTTCTATTATGGTTCCATCTTTCTAAGTGAAATTCTATTATTTTGCTATTACGAGGAAAAATGGAAAAGTAAGAACAAATGCTTTCAAATCTCATAAATTTTCTACTCTAATACACTCCCCTTCTACATATAACATCATAATTATGCTTGCGACCTGAAAATGAATATATTCAATGACAGGCACTGATTTTTATATGGCCATTGCTTCAAATATTATAGGCATATAAAGGTAAAAGAAAATTAACAGCTATCTGCTCTATATCTGCTAATTTCTACCTAAAGAAGCTCTGAAATTTGGTTTTCTGAAGCTTGAATTATACTCATAAAATGGTTGTATAATACTTTTAAAAAGGTGATATATATATATATATATAAGAGAAATGCAAATACTTTTGGTTGGTAAAGTAATAGTATGTTTTCCAGGAAACATTTTGCTAGTTTTTAGTTTGTCTGAGTCATTGAAATCAAACTATATTCCTAAATAATTCATACTGTATGAGGTCCAGGTAACACAACTACAGGGTTTTTTGTTGCTTCAATTTTTAAAAAGTCCCAACTCAGTGCACTGGCAGAAAGTTTATCGAGGGGAGGGAAGATGGGAGAGCAGACCTCAGCTTAATAGAAACTTTTCTGGTTAAAATAAAGAAAGAGAATAGAAATAGAATTTCACCTGGGTTAGGATAATAATTGGCAAATTTCAACTTAATATGAATGGAAAATCGACATAAATTTACATGTTTCATGCAATCAGCAAAAAGAGAGGGCTTAAACTCTAAACAGGAATATTAAGAGCAAAGAAAGAGCCAGTTGTATCTGGATTAGATTTACCATTATTCAAAATGAATGTTATTCTTATGGCCATAGTTTCATTTTTTCCCCCTTTTTTGGAAGAGAAAAGTGTGGTTAGAATTGAAGTACCAGGGCCTCCCTGGTGGCGCAGTGGGTTAAGAAACGCACTATGAAGCAAACCGCAGCCACTGCAGCACGAGTTCGGTCCCTGCTGCCGGCCAGGGTGGGGACCCACATGGCGNGGCAGACCTCTCCTGTTGTGCCCGCTGCTCCCCTCAGCAGTGTACTTCCATTGATCTGCCTGTTCTGCTCCCTGCTCTCTGTGGTGAATCCTCTCACCCCCCAAACCTCTGGCCTGTACCCCAGTGCTTGTATGCATAAATAAATAAATCTTTAAAAAAAAAAAAGAATTGAAGTACCAAAGGTAATAAAATTGGTATTATTTGATCATTATGACTATAATGATGGCAACAAAGCTTCATTTACACCTTTTTTCTCTCTAATGGTACCAGAAAGGAGAGTTAGCAGACTTATTTTGGTTACAATTGACTGAGTGAGAGATTGAAGCATTAAGAAGTTGTTTTTGGACTGTCTTTAAGTTCTCCCCTCAGATGTAGTTCGCAGAGTTCTCTCACAACCCTATTCCTTGTGATTGATCCAAAACTATTTTTAAAACAAAAAACCCAAAAATACAAAACACAAGACAAAACAAAAAAAGAAGTGTGTTTTTGTGTAACTCCCAAATCCACTCTTTTGGAATAGTTCAATGTCCTTCTGTAATTTCTAAGGCACAAAGGACCCCTATCTATATTCTCTCAAGTTTAATTTGGTTTTGTTGATTTGAGTTTAAAGTATACACTTTAAATATGTTATTAATTGAGAGTCAATTATTGAGGAGATGCAATAAAATACTTTTATATTATGAGAGTTTAAAGTTAGGGATTCTAAATTGTTCTTTTTATTCAAATTTGCCTAGACTTTGAAAAAGCTTACTTATCCCCTTTATTCTGTCAAACAGAAAATAATGCACAAGTTCTCTTTTTATAGCTAGAATAATTGAGGTAAAAGTTTCTAAGTTCATTTACTTTCTTGAATCCAGTTATCTGTTATAATTGAAAATCCAGATGTTATGTAGAGAATAGATGACCTATAAGAAAGATATCCTAAATCCCTATCGAAGACAGCCATGAATCCTGACATGAGTAATATGCTAACAGTGACCTGAGTGTCTTTGCATTTTTTAGCAGTTATTCTTGATTAGATGTTATAAAAGAATTTAAATGGAAATAATTTGACATTCCTTTAAAATGACTAATGGGGGCCTCCCTGGTGGCACAGCGGGTTGAGTGCCTCACTCTGAAGCACTCTGAAGCATCCCCACTGTGAAGCATCCATGGGACAGTAGTGCCAGTTTGATCCCCGGTGGGGAGGGGGACCCACAAGGCGCAGCAGACCTCTCCTGCCTTGCCCTCTGCTCCCCTCAGCAGTGTATTTCAGTTGATCTCCCTGTTCTGTTCCCCACTCTGTCTCTGGTGACTCCTCTGGCCTTCCGTGACTCTGACCTGTACCCCAGCTCTCCTATGCATAAATAAATAAATCTTTTTTTAAAAAATAAGATAAAATGACTAATGGTCATAGAAAATAGGTACCTGGGCATGTAGTGTTTCCTAAAGTAAGCATCACCAGCTTGTTTTATTCTGTGATCGCAAAGGAATGAACAATTTCAACAGGTCAAGTAGGCAGTCAATGGATAACTTTCTGACAAGTTAAGGATTCACTCTGCTTATTTACTAATTAATAAATCTTTGAAATAGAAAGCACATTTATAGTATAGCAGTAGTTTTGATAGCTAAGGGTTGCTGTTAACTTTAAAGGAAAAAAAGGCTGTGTCAGTAGACTGCTGTAATTTGGTGGGATGACAAATAGCCCCCCTTCATGGAATAGTATGGGAAACAGATGTAGTCAAATTATGCTTTAAGTATCAATGCTGAAAAAAATTGTAGGTACTATAAGTGGTGTGTTTTTTAATTCAAACCCTCTTCAAATATTGGAGTCAATAACATTTAAATATTAGTAATTTTTAAGTTAAAAATTTGTATTATGCTCATTATGTAAACTTTCCTTAGTTCTGGTTCTTATTTGAAAATTGAGATGATGTTTTCTTATAGCATGTTGTGTAAGATGGTATAATATAACCCCTGTTATATTTTATGTATATATGCAACAAAATATTTTATATATATCTATATCTATCTATCTATCATCTATCTATCTATCTATCTATCTATCTACACACAACAAAATAACCCCTGTCAATGTGCGCAGTGTAGTATTGGGTGCAGACTGGGCAGCTGATATATGCTAGAGTCTTTGTGCTTCACTTACCAACCCAAAGCACATCTGAATATTAAAGCTTAATGCTGCAATATTTCTAGAAAAAATTTTTTAGTAATAAATTAGACAAATTTGGGCAGAAAAAGATTACATACTGTATGATTCCTTTTATGTGTGATGTGCAGAATAGGTAAATAGAGTCAAAGTAGATCAGTAGTTGGGATAGGGGCAGCAAGCATGGAGAAAGAGGAGTGACAGCTTCGAGGACAAGGTTTATTTTTGATGTGAAAGAATGTTCTGGAATTAAAGGTACATAACAATGTGGGGATACCAAAGCCACTGAGTTGTTTCCTTCAAAATACTTAAAATGATGAATTTTATCTCAACATTTAAAGAGTTGTATAATTTGAGGCACTCAGATATAAGAGAGGAAAATGGGGAAAAAGTTTATCCCAGTGGTTAACTTTACTGAAAAATCTTCCTCTCACATTCCACAGACTGCTTTTCATTACCCAAATGAAGCCCCTCTTACCTCACAAAAACCTTGATTCTCTATTACAGATTTCTGTGCAAAATGATACTTTTTGTTCAGCTGCCAACTTCTTGCTGACTACAACCTGTCTGATTTCTCAGTATTCATTCTTTCCATAGTTCCACTTTGACTCCTCATCACCACGCAGGAGCTGTTCTTGTTGAGTTCATGTAGTTGATATTCCTCCCTGCCCCCAAGACATTATGCAAGGTTTGAACATATGGCAAAGTTGAAATAATTTTTCTGAGAAGACTGGCGTATTTGACAATTAGAGTTTACGATTAACATTTTGCTATACCTTTTTTATCATTGCCATGATTTAATTCATGTCACTATCCATTGATTAATCCATGTAACTTTTAGCTTGTTTGACATATTTAAAAGATCTGATGTTGCTGACAATGATTCTGAAACTAATGTTGTTTTTCAAGTTAAGTTGCATCTGGTCTCTAAAGCATTTAATATTGCCAACAATTTTAACTTGAAGCCACTAATGACCCCAAAAAGGATTGAACACAGAGGGGAAAGAAATATATACTATTAAGCTAACCATAGACTAGACTCTAAATTTTTATTTATTTTTTAATATTTATTTAAATATAACTTTATGAAATTTGTTTGAAGTGTACAATTGAATGGTTTTTAGTATAGTCACAGAATTGTACAACCATCCATTATAGAATAGTTCATCATTTCAAAAAGAAATCCAGTACTTAATAGTAAGCATTCTCCATCCACCCCATTCCTCTGCCCCCTCCCCCCTCAATTGTAGCTACTTAAAAACACTCTTCTTTTATGATATAGGGTGATGAGCAGGTACCATAATTATGAACAAACCAGGAGGAGTGGGACTCTACTTAGACTTTTCCAACAGTAGAGTTTGCTGTCAGTGTCTACCTAAATGACAGTCACGTTTGCCAACATTTGACAGAAGAGGTACTCATCTTCAGAGTCCAGAAATCGGTTCCCAGAAATGCAATTATCAGTCTGTGTTCCCCTCCGCTCTTCTAATAACTTATATTGTACTACTGGGATTTCACCATGGCATATTCACAGTATTAGATTGACACGGAGTACCATTTCTCTAATGGAAAATGTAAACTATCTATTCATATTTAAGTAACGTTTCTCCAGAAGCTATGAAGTACAGCCTCTCATGTAATCAAACTGCCCATCCCTGGAGATAATTATACATTTGAAAACAAGCCTTGTAGAAAGGCATAAGGTAGGATTATGTTGGATGAAATATTGTTGGATCATGTAGCATACATAAAAATGTACAAAAACAAATATTATTTCTGTCTACTTTGTGCCAAAGGCATTCAGTTTTGTAGAAAAGCAAGTTATTCACATCCTCACATAATGAATATTTAAATGATTTCTATATTTATCACATTTTCTTTTCTTTATAAAGCGCTTTATTCAGTGCTTAATTGAAATGGGTGGGTCTACGAGAGAATTTAGCAGTATTCAAAGAGAAGTAAATAGTCAAAATGCTTTCCATCTGAGAGTTTACAAACTAAGAAAAGTAATGAAATTAAATAAATGTTAATTGACCAAATTATTCATTAGCCACAAGACTGTGAGAGGAACTAATGAGCAATAAATAAATAAATAAATTTAAGCAGATGTAGGATTAAGTAAATCCTTTCCCTTGTACCATATGTTGGTTTCTGTCAGCACAAGGCTGGAATTGTTTTCCTGTTGATTTAGTTTGGCTGCCTGTAACAAAATAGCATAGATTAGATGGTTATAAATAACACATTTATTGCTCACGGTGCTGGATATTGAAGAGGGGGTGTCAGTTGCTAGAGTTATGTGAGGGGCATCTTCTAGCTCACAGACTAGCCCCCTGTGACATGGAATGGTGGGAGGGCCACAGGATCTCTCGCCAGTCTTTTGAGTGGGCGCTAATCCCAATCACAAGGTCTCTACCCTCATGACTAACTACCTCCCAAATGTCCCACCTCCTCACACCATCACAATGAGAATTAGGATTTGACACATGAATTTTAGGGGCACACAAACATTAGGATCCTAGCAACCATCTCCTCGATGATACCAGTGATCCACCAAAAGACAGTGCAGTGCCTAGTACATGGGACAGCCTAGTCATTCTTCATTATAATTGGTACATCACCGTATGAGTTAGATGGCAAGACAGACTCATGTGATTTAAATATTTTATCTCACAACAAACTTTACTAACTATAAGTAAATATAGCAAGAAAGCAACATCAACATAACATTCTTCTCTGGAGGGACCTCCAGACATAGCTTCTGTAAGTATCTCTTTCCCCGGCTTCAGATTTGGCTTCTCGGTAGCAGACAGCACTTAACAACATGGAAGGGACATTGTTTTCAGGGGAATTCATCTGTCTCTAAGGATTCTCAATATTTATTCCTCTTTAGTTACTTGGAGAGAAACATGTGATGTCTGTTTTCTATTCATCACCTAGCCATGGACTGCAACTCCATAAATTCCTCATTTATTTATAATAAGCTATCTGTATACCCAGAAACACACTGCTCAAAACATTTTTAAGATATAGCCTCTGTTACTCAACCTAATTAGAGTAGTAGACTAATTTACTGGGAGGTCTGGATAAGGTCAAACATTAAAGACAGCAAACCATTTCCTTTCCAGAAGTTATTATGATTGACTTTTTTCAAAGCAGGTCCACTCTAAATAGCTAATGATTCCTATTTCTCATTTATTTTTTTTCTTGCTATTTCACCAAAGTTTCAATGCCCCATTTTCCCCTGGATATTACATAGGACAGAAGCATTTATTAGTAGCTCTTTTTCTTGGTTTTCTTTACAGTTTGTTACTTAAGATCAGAGATGAAAATAGAGATATTCTTCTGCTAAATATACTGTTCTTTAAGTTCCTTACATCTAATATCCCCCAAAACTTAGTGGCATCCAAAATGCTTGCTCTTGCTCCTATTACCTGAGAGTTGATGGTCATCTAAGGATAACATTAGGATACTTTAAGGAAAGAGCGTGGCAAGACTTGATCTGTTTGCTAGATGATTCACTTCTTCTCACTTTGAACTTTGGGTGAAGGACATGTGGTCATCTTGGTAGCAGGTTAAGTATAAGAAGTCCCCAGCTAAGATATACCATGCACTTGTTAAACTTTCTGCTTGGATGCCAAAGTCTCCTTATAGCTGCATGACCACGACAAAAGCAGTGCTCCAGGAAGCAAGCAAGGATAGGCGTGAACAAATAAATATTTATACATACTAGTTATCAACCTCTTGGCTTTCTCATTTAACTTAAGTTTGCTTACTTCCTTTTACATGGCAATTTATCTTTTCACTCTTCCTAACTTTGAGCTTATCTTTGAATATACAATGCTCATTCATGTACTTTGTGTGGCAAAGGACTATCAGAAGCACAGGCTTTGAATGATCTATTTTTCTTCTTGCAGAGAAGGAAATGGTATGGGTATGCATTACACATCTATCTTAGGAGCATAAAAAACTACAGGTAGTTTTGGTTTTGATTAATATTTTCTTTCCTACAACATTCATTTCATATATATATAAAACTTCTGCATTAAGAATAGCATATAGACAGAAAAGTTCCCACAAAGATGTGCTGTTCACTGGAATTTTGTAAATTAGGCAAAACCATGCAATCACAGTCCTGGTCAAGAATTGGAAAACATCATCATCAGAGTGTTCTCTCTGGGCTCCTCCATCTCCTCCACTACCAAGTATCTCCATTCTGATCCCTAATTCCCTAGAATCCTTTAGAATATCTGCTATCATTTTCTATTTTACAGAAATGAAATTACATTAGATACAGTTATACAGGGGCTTCTTTTACTCAGTAACAGGTGATCTGACCCATTTACATTAATATATGTAGCTGTTGATTCTTTATGCTTTATCTGAACATAAAACACACCCATCCATTATTGATGTACATTAACAGTTTTTACTAGGTAAATGGCTTAACTATTATGTGTTTCATTAAAACATATTTTGTATTGTTTCCTGGAAAATATACATGCTTTTCTGTGTATTTTCACCTAGGAATGAGGTTGCTGGGTCGAAAGATGCTTGGGTTCAGTTTAATATTGATAGATAATGCCAGATAATTTAAAAAGTGATTATACCAGTTTACACTGTCACCATCAGCATTTGGAAGTTCCAGTTTCTCCACATCCTTATGATACTGCTTTTGTCTCTGTATTTGAGCAAAACTGGTGTGTACAGAGGAAATAATTCTGTGGGTTTAATGACCCTTTATGCATCTATTGGCATTTTGGATATACTCTTTTTCTTTTTTCTGATGTAAAAAAAAACTATTCAAATCTTTTGCTCATTTTTAAAGGATTTTGAGGTATGATTGATATGTAATTTGCCAAAAAGTATAGTATTTTATGTTTTTACATATATGTATACACTTGAAAGCACCACCACAGTTGAGTCAGTATTTCCATTACCTCCAAAATGGCCTTACTCCCCCTCTGAAATGATTTCCCTTACTATTCTACACTCCTGTTCATCAGTGTCATCATCCATCCTCAGCTCCAGCTTCTGTGTATCCCTTGGATCTGAAATATCTGCTGGGTATATTTTTATTTCATGGTTCCTTAGTGCTTCTCACTTCCTAGTTCTTGTTTCCTTAGACTACTTTTATTCACAGTCCAGAATTTCCATACTAATTAAATTTACAAAGAATGTGGAGAAATGATAGCGATGGTGCAGGTGGACACAGAAATTATGACAGTCAAAAATTTTAAGGCACAATCATTTTCTCAGACTGTTCTGTATAACCAGATTTGGTAACATTATTCAGTACTTCTGTGTCGTATTTTTAGTTCCAAAGTATCAAACGTGGTGTTTTTAGTTGCTAGTACTTAGTGAGGTCTCTGTCTTGCCACCTCAAGGCATCCTTGAAGATCCTCCATATCTCTGAAGTCTTTGGAAATAATTACAGCTCTTATTAAGTGTAGGCTTTTAATAACCCAATTAGAGGTTTGTTATAGTAGCAAGTTAATGTCTGTGAACCTTTATTGACTCAATTAAAATAGTGGAAGAATCATGACAGTTTTCACTCTGTCTTCCAGAGTGGGTGCCAAGCATAGCATAAACAGCAAATGCTTATAAAAGGTAATATTTTTATTATTTTAATCTATTTTGAAAGTATACCTTATATCATCCATATAATTTACCCTACACAGGAACGTTGTTGAATATTGCTATTGTTTTACTACTTAGCACTATTTTCTATAAACTCTTTTTTTTTTAAAGATTTATTTATGCATACAAGAACTGGGGTACAGACCTTAGTCGTGGGAGGTGAGAGAATTCACCAGAGACAGAGTGGGGACCAGAACAGGCAGATTGACTGAAACACACTGCTGAGGGGAGCAGCGGGTGAGGCAGGAGAGGTCTGCTGCGCCATGTGGGTCCCCTTCCTGCGCTACTAGGGAGGCCCATTTTCTATAAATTCTTATGAAAATTTTTGCTTGCTAAACACCTCCCACTGAATTATCACAGCATTAAATTTTTAAAAAATCCTAAATTTATCATCAGGTTTTAAGGGACTAGGGTATACTTTTATAAGTAATCTTACAAATTATTCATCTTAACGTATCACTCAACAGATGATATCCATTGACTAAGCCAACTGTTGGGAAATACTTATGTTCTTCTCACAGTGAAAGGAAATATTAGGTGGCTCGGTGAAGAGAGATGGTAGGGCCTGGTAGTCAGGTTGCTTATAAATACATGCAGCTATCTGAAATTCATGTAGTATTGTCTCAATTTGACTTTGAGAGATCCACAGATGGATATTTGGGTTGACATGAAAAGAAGACAACATCAGTTAATTATTTTTTTAAAATACTGAATATAAAACTCACTGAACCATTCATGTATTTCAAATATAATTCTGAAATCAAAATTAGAGTAGTAGAAAAAGTGTATTCTGGCTTTATGAGGAAACAATGCATGCAAAATTCAATGACTAACATCTACGTGATAAACAGTGACTATTTGATTCTTGGGAGTGATTATGTATAATTATCAAATTTTTCACATCTAAGATAGTCATTCTTTTACTTCATTCCACTATTATGAGAGACAGCTAACTCCCTTCAGGCGCAGAGGCAGCTATCCTATGACTGTTGCAAGTATAAAAAGCAGCAAAAAGCATAATTTTTCAGGATGCAGTGTGATGTGCTTGCGTGATAAAGTTTTGGAATCCGGAGCTTTATGGCTCCAAATCAAGTTAGATTAACATTCTTGAGCATTCAGTCTGCAAACCATATGGCTATTTGGTTATGTATTCCTTCCGTCTCTGTGGGCAGGTGTAGTATAAAATTTATCACTGCAAACATGTTGGTATATGGGTCAGGGACATCGTGACATGTCACACTGGGATTATGACAGGAGGAGGTCTGCTAATGCTAATGTGAAGGGGTGCTATAGACTTTTGATCATATTTTGGGTTTTGATGACAAGCTCTGGTGCTTATTTGGTTCAGAATGCATAAAACTTGTTTTTTTCCCCAGAGCTCATCTGGCTGGTGTCATGAGTTCTTTGTCAGGTTGATAACATTTCAAGCAGTTGTACAGTTTCTCTCCAGAATGCCAAGATCTACTGGGATGCTGTTAAATGGGGTCCTTCTATATCTCCTTAAAATTGTTAACTACAGAGGTATTAAATCCCATCTTTGTGGTAGGTAACTCCCGGAAGATATGAGTGGAGTAAGACAGGGATATTAGCTTGCTGGTGCTACTCTAACAAGGTGCCACAACCCAACTGGTTTAGATAGTAGTAACTTATTGTCTCACAGTTGTGGAATGACACCGATCTGGGAGGTAGCAAGTTCTTTGGAGTCAGTTTCTTGTGAGATAAAACCCATTCCATGCCTCTTGCTTGGCTACTGCTGGAGTCTTGGCAATCTTGGCTTGTAGAATTATCACCTGTGCCTGTCTGTGTTCATCTTTACCTGGCCCTCTCCCAATGCTCATGTCTCATGCTTGCATGAGAGCTGCCCTAGTGATCTTATTTTAATTTGTTTACCTCTGTAGACACTCTACTTCCAAATAAGGTCATTTACGTTCTGAAGAATTGGGGGTTAAGACATATGCTTTGGGAAGGGGCCCACAATTCAACTGGTAACAACCAGTTACCATAGATACAGTTTTTCAAAACAGAGTTCATAATTGTGGTCTAGCCTGAATAGTGGATAGACTTTTTCCTGGTTTGAGGGTGATGGAAATGGGGAATGGGAAGAGCCCACAACGTTAGGAGAATCCCAGAACTCTTAAGCATGATTCAAACTGCAATTGCAAGAAGGCAGTATACTGTTTATCAAATAAGATAACATACATCTGTAGTGAATAGGTGTGATCCCAACTATCTGAATCATATACAGTGTTATAAACCAATGTCACCTCATTCAAAATATTAAATAGCAGTATTAATAATGCCACTCCACAGTTCCAGGAAAATGTTAAAGTAATTTTGTTACCACAAGTCATTCTCTGTTGACTTGTTTTAACATTCTTTAAAGTCTTTCTCAATTTCCATTTTACTATATTTCTTTTTTCTTTTTGTTCTTCATTTTATCACATTTTCTGTCTCTCTTTACTACGCCAAATCATTATATTAGTGTGGTCAGTAACAACTTAGGTATGCTGACCCTTGCACATTATTTTGAGGAATAATACATTTGGAGATACATGTCATTTTTGGATAAGTTCTAAGGAGCATTAAAGGGAACAAATGAATGCAAAAAACCAGCAAAGAAACTCTAAGAAACAAACTAACCCCCTCTCACCCACAATGCATTTGTGAAAAATCTCACCATCCTCCATTGGTGGGTGTGAGTGAAAAGTGGGAGGTAACATCTGTGTTTGTGTCTGCCTAGGTGTTAGCTATGAGTCTGTGACTCATTGCTTCATTTCTTTGTAGGGACTGCTTCACACTGTAAAGGATGGCTTTCAGCTGAGCAGTATGGTTATTTAACATTGCAATCCAGTGTTTATGTCAAGCATTACCTTATGAAGCAATCAAATCAGAATTGCTATTTCCTGAAAAACTGTTTATTCAGAGAAATCATCTTGGCTATTGTTTCTATTTGTGAAAAACAGATACCAACTAAAGCCATGAATTATATTAGAACCAACAATGCCTTCTTTACTGCTGTGCGTTATCCAGAATGAATGTGCAGGCTGAGCATTGAACTCAACCTAAGGATGTGCTTTAGACTTTGCCCCTAGTAATAAAACAGCAACCTGTTCTGATAACCTAGACAAGCACGATGACTGTGTCTGCCCTGCAGTCATGGAGACATTTTGCTCCATGAATGCTCAGGATAAGCATTTTGCTCATTTTGCTCAGGATAAGCTCTGCCTCTAGTGTGCTCCTGCATTGGGGATATTGCTCGGCAAGTATAGAAGCATCTTACCTGATGATAGTGAGTGGGACATAGGATATAGTCAGGGCAATAGAGGACATAGGATATAGTCAAAACAGAGATACCTACTACTGTTAGAAATTTGGAGAAAGAAAGAGAGATAGGACAGAAGGATGCTTTACTAGGCTTAATCATATGCACTGTTTTGATGATCCAGACAGCAGACACAGTGCTATCTCAGGGATGTGTCCTTGGGTAGCTTCTGGGAGCAGGAAAGGCAAGCAGAATGGGCCATACATTCAGGAACAAAGGAGAGGGTCAGCTTGAAGTGAACAGGTCATCTTCCCTTGACTGCTTTCTCCAATAGCCCCCTCACTGAAATTTGGAAAGTACAGATGAGTTTTACCATGTTGATGTGTAGATATATACATATACATGATGTGCATATGTATACATACATGTACATATATCTCACACATGTACATTTCACATATATTTACATGTATGTATTTAAACAAGAAGTTTCAATGAATTGTAAATTTAATACTTAGTCTAAACTAGTGGGAAAAAAATCAGATCACCCTGATTAGGACAGGAAGGGAGTTATCTGCATAGGATTGAGAATTCATTTGTAAATAAGTCACTCCAGAGGGGTATTTTTATTTTAAAGATTTATTTATGCATTTATTTTAAGGATTTATTTTTATTTTAAAGATTTATTTAATTTATCTTTATAAAGAACTTGGTTACAGGCCAGAGGTGTGGGGAGTGAGAGGATTCACCAGAGACAGAACAGAACAGGCAGATCGACTGAAACAGTGCTGAGGGGAGCAGCGGGCACTGCTGTGCCATGTGGGTGACCCCCTGGCTGGTGGCAGGGATCAAATTTGTGCTGCAGTTTGCTTCATAGTGCATTGCTTAACCTACTGCACCACTGGGGAGACCCCTCTAGAGGGCTATTATAGAGGATCAAGAGATTCTTTGTTATTGTGAAATTGAAAGACACCCAGACTATTCTGGGTGGGTACCAATGGACTGGGATTTCTGCCTATAGAGTGACAAAATTTTTGGAAATTACAAATGAATTTTAAAAAGCAGTGGTTCCTGCTATATATACAACCAAAGTCATGAAAAATCAAACTCATGAAAAAAAATCTTACAAACCCAGTAGAGTAGTGTTTCTGTAGGCATATTTTCTATTGGATACATTCCTTGATTCCAGCCTACTTCTCCTAGCTAGTTAAGATGCTCCTGAATGCTCTACCAGAACTAGATTTTCTTTTTTTCTATTCTAAGGAGGTGCTGCATACTTTCTTAGAGGCACTTCAGAGACTTTCAAAGTGGGAGCTGTATATCCTTCAGAGGATTTCAATTGTTAGCCCTAAAATCATCTCGAGATTTAGGCTATTAATTGTACTTCTCATTTTCACTTCTCATGACACTGACCTTGTTCCAGTGAGTCTCTAACTCAGCTTAGGGGAGACTTCCAAGTTTCTTGCCCAGTATTTCCTTCCTTAACTTTAAGTCGCATCAGACATTTTCTAGTACCTAAAAATGTAAAAGAATGATGTCTGTGTTAAAAACACAAGGACGATTATTCTGAGAGCTTGAAATAAGTACTGTTTTATTGTGATTTCTTATTCTCTGGGAAACTGTGACTCAGATGGTGCACTAAAGTCCTTGCTAATGAGGCTTTGAGGATTGATAATTCCACTCTCTAATAATGAATAAATCCCTAAAAAGATAGGTGCTTTAAAATACCATGTTGTCTTCTTTCAATTATTTTCCCAATAGATTGGCTAATTGGGAAAATAAATAAATCTAAACTGCTTTCTTTCTAACTAAAATAAATAGTGTTGCTTAAAAAGTGTTAAAATATTTTCTACTCTCTCTGTCCTGAAATGATTTTTCTCTTTGGGCTATCTTGCAACTAATGTGCAAAAAATCAAATATTCATTTGGAAGATCAGCTCACAACACACTCTGTATTTGTCAGTGTAGACTTCTAGAATAGGCAGGTCCTCCCTGATGATTAATACCAAACAGCTTATGCTCACAGGATGCAAAGCCATGGAAGCTCCCCATTAGATATAGTCACATTAAAGATATTTATTCTGTTTCACTTATCCCATTTGCATAGTGCCTGTGTTCTTAGTCCTGAATATTCACCTGCATAGCCTATCAAATGGACTGGTCATAGGCACATGAACCAAACATTACTAATACCTTAGAAAGCAGCAGACAGCAAGCAAACCATCCCCATGAGAAGGAGACATTGGTATGAACAATAGTGTTAAGTATTTTACAAAGTCCCTTCGTAAACCTCATGCACAAACTAATATATATCATTTTATTCTTATTTCTGATATGATTAGTGATAAAGTGAAAGCCTGATACTTAAACGTTACCTGGTTAACATGAGTCATCTTGAACTCTCCTTCCCTAAATTGCTATACAGGATCTCAAAATCAGTGAATTTCAAATTTTGGGATCGTGATTTGTGGTAAGACGTTATTGTTACAACATGATTCAGGACACATATGGAATTTCACCATGTTTTAGAAGAAAATACCGTTGTACATTTTGATATTGTTTGTTTTGTTTTGTTGTCTTCTGTTGCACATGACTCCATCCGTACCCCCGTGTTCCCTTCTTTCATTGTAAGCAAGTATGAACAATCACTATGTTAGGTGGTGACATATAGAGTGACAACATAGGTGAAACCAGAAGGAATAATGCTAAGCAAAACAAGTCAGCAAACAAATACAGGATGGTTGTTTTTTTTTTCTCCACCGAGCATGATTCTCACTTCTCCACACATATCAAACTCTATAGTAAGTGGAGGAATGAGGAAAATGTTTTTAAGCCAAGGTCCAAATGAAAACTCACATCTGACAAACAGTGCCTCCACTGCACTTATGAATATCTCTAGTAGATCTGAGATTTTCCTTCAGGCTATAAGAACCAGACAGTATAAACTCCACTCTATAGCGAATCTGAATGGTCATCATTTCCTCAGCTGGGTAGAAGAACACATTAGACTACTCTTTGAGGATGTAATATATTAAATCTCAAGTTATATCATTATGATTCATGCTCACCAATTCAAGGTGATGGAGTGTTAGAACCTCACTAAAAAATGAGGTGATGGATTATCTTTTCTGTTCAAGGACATAGCATAAGTAATTCATCATGGGAAAGTAATTGATTCAATCTGTTACCTGTGCCCCTATGTATCTCTGCCTGGGATCTGTTTTCAGAATGTATATACACAGTAAAAAGGGAAGTGCATTACACCAAGCTGAAGTGCAGGGATAATTAATTTCCTGTTGAAAGCCAATATTGGAGCGTGACTAGGCAATGGGGCTTGAAGCTACCACCAACTCAAAACATGAAGACAATCATTAAGTGGGAGAAAAGATCATTGCACTGCATTCTAATTGTTATTAATTAATAATGTGGAGGGGCATGGGAAAGGGATGTTGGGTTATCTCTTTTTGAGTCTTCTGTATAGTCTGTAGATTAAGATGTTTTCTTCATTTTACATTTGCTATTCCTTTTAAAACCGCTCTAACACTGTTTGAAATAATTTATTTTTACTGAGGTTCTATCACTTCATGTGACTCAGAGGTTAAGGATCACACCTCAGGTGTATGTCACCACATCTGGTAGCGCCCAGGGACCCTGTCATCCTCTACCATCTCCTAATGTGCCCCCTTCTCACTTTGTTCTCCCTGACCCCCATCTAATAACCTCATTCTTTGGTCAGATCTGTAGGGTTTCTTATTTGTTTGATTCTGTCTGACTTTTTGTGTTGTTCCTGTATGTTCTATATACAAGTGAAACCATCCTGTATTTGTTTGCTGACTTGTTTTGCTTAGCATTATTCCTTCCAGTTCCTATGTTGTCTCAAATAGCAACTCTTTATTTTTTTTTATGACTGAGTAGTATTCCATCATCTTCCTAATTCCCTCATCTGTCCTTGGACACTAGCTGATTCTGTAACTTGGCTATTGTAAATACTACTGCAGTGAACATAGGCATACGTGTGTCCCTCTGAGTTAGTGGTTTTGCATTCTCTGGTGGATACCTAAGAGTGGATCGTGTGATATGATGAAGCATTTTTCATAATTTGTTTTCCTGTTTGAAATCTTACATGGAATGACATCAGTGACAATGAGAGTTGGAAGCACTGAGAACCTGTCTCTGTACCTACAAAACAATTGTTTTGGTAGAAATTGTCTGAAGTAACTATTATGGAAAATTAAATCTAATGTGTGTGGTGGCTTCCAGGAGAAAGCTAACTGCTTGATTGGTGTTAATTATGGTCCATTCAGCCGTCATTTCACTGTGGTAGCCTCTCCCCATTCCTTACTCTCAAGCCCAAAGCAGTCAGTCATGTTGGTTTTCATAGTGTTCCCTGGAGGCAGGCAGGGTGAGTACTTAAGCCCCCTGTCCTCCAAGTATGAAGTTTTGTGTCTGATTGATGATTGCTGCTTTTGACACCTGAGGTCCAGGCATAGCCTGGCCACCATTGTCTCAACCCCTCACTGGCTGAAGTAACCTCAGAAAGACTTAAAGGAATAGCACCTGTTTAATTTTCTTTCATTATCTCCTTTTGGGACTCAATTGTTTTTTAAAGATTTATTTATGCATACAAACACTGGTTGCAGGCCAGAGGTGTGTGTGTGGGGGGGAGGCGAGAGGATTCACCACAGAGAGCAGGGAGCAGAACAGGCAGATGAACAGAAGTACACTGCTGAGGGGAGCAGTGGGCACAGCAGGAGAGGTCTGCTGTGCCATGTGGGTCACCTCCCTGGCCGGCAGCAGGGATCGAACTCGTGCTGCAGTGGCTGCGGTTTGCTTCATAGTGCGTTACTTAACCCACTGCGCCACCAGGGAGGCCCGGGACTCAAATATTTAAGAACTAGAGCATTTAAAAGCAACCACATATTTGAGAACCTTTAGAAAGCTGCTATGCATACCCAAGGAAGGAGGCTGACTGGGGCAAAACCTGGGAAGATTTTAAGCTTTCACCAGGTCTAATTCCCAGCACAGACACCTTTCATAAATCAAAAACAAACAAACAAACAAAAATTAGGAAATGCTGTAGTTGGGGAGAAGCTGACTTCAAAGGAACGGAAATATCTTTGTGGAAGTGCAGATTTTGGACTTAGGTCGATCTTAAAGTTGTACAAAAAGCTAAAGGAATCCATGGGCATAGGCAGGAAAATGATGCTCCAGGTTCATCCTGCATATTTTTGGTTCAACCCTACACTCAGACACCTCTCCAAAGAGAACTGGTCCCTTTAACTAGGACATAATACTAGAAACCAAGTTATCATGATCCATGTGCTAAGTGGGCTGTTGAGTTTTTAGGCACATGGAAGTGGCAGAACAAAGACTAATGTGTTCATATGAACTTGTTTATATATATAAATGCCCATGTCAATACCTGATTCCAAGAAGTCATTGCTATTTAGTTTGATTAGCTATTCTGAGTTGTAAGAACAGGTAAGACCCTTCTAATCCTTTTAGAATGGTCTAATCCATATTAGACCAGAGGAGTAGTTTTATTTATTCAATAGCATTCTGTTACCTATTCTTTTCCACCCTTTACATAAGAACTGGCAGGTTCACGCTTTTCAAATATAGATATTAATAAACATTGGATATCAAGTGCCACTAATATGTTACTCTTGAAGCTTTAAAAAGAAAGTGAATAAGTAAAAATTAATGGAAAATAGAATGTTTATTTCCTACAATTTAATAAACTGGAGCCACATCTAAAGAATGTCACACTTAGCATTTCATTTCCTCTGGGTTTTAAAAATGATGTTAATTACAGATGGTGACCTTCTGGATAAGACAGTGTTTACAAGTGTTAAATTTCAAGTAAGAGGCTTTCATGGTTTTCCATAATGTGTCTCTAGGCAATAGTGTATGAAATGCAGGCAAAAATTTATAAGTTAAGAAAAAAAGGACAGAAACTTAGTGTTTTCTGGTTTCTCACCTATCCATTTCCAAATTTCAATAATGTTTGGAATTCAGATTACTTCAGGATAAAATTTTTATTCTCAGTAGCAGCTTGTTTATTTAATTTTTTAAAGTAATAAATAGGAATACAATGGTTTGGTCTACTAATAAACTTAGGTTTCTTTTTTTTTTGTTTTAAATTCATCTTGTTAAAAGAAAGTCATTTAAGTTCTATCTACTCTTAATAGAAATGAGTCATTTGACCTAATATGATTTTTAGGGATTCTATATTCAAACTGCTTGATCTGTCTTGTGATAAGATAGTTAGCAACCTGTCCAGAGTTTGCTTCTTAAGGAGTTGGCAAGTCTCTAGAACATGTTATATTTTATATCAAAAGTCACATTTTGCTATGCTGGAAATAATGGTAGTGACATAGAGGGGTATAATGGATGAGTCCTCTTATCTACATTATAGTCAATGTCTGTTTTTCTAGAACCTTCTCTTCTAGAAATATCAGCAACCATGCACTATGTCTAGCTATCATCTTATGTCCAAAGCCACTCTGATGATATGTTAAAAATACTTTCAAAGACAAGGTTAGAGATATTGGAGACACAGAGAATGTTTCTCTAGAATATAGTGACTACTTTTGGTTGCGGAGCAGATGCCTTTGAGAAAGGAGGGTAGAAATGTTACGATATGGTTGTGAGATTGCAGAAATGGGGTACAAGCTAGGGATGGGTTCTCTGGCTACTTACTGCTTGCCCACTACCAACTTTCTTGTTCCTACTCATGCCTAAAAATACCAAGAGTTAGTTTCTCAAGCAATGAAAGCAAGATTAGAGGAGGATATAGGAGACTCTGAGAGCAATCATTAGGAAATCTATGTTCCTTATACAGGAGAACATTTGGAGGCCTGTGACAGTGTGTGCACCCGAAACGTGTTCCGTCTTTTGTGTTGACTTTCCTGAGTCCCTCAATGAAAGAGCCACGGTTAAGTGCATGGTGTACACTATGACCACATCCATCTTCTGCTTTTTAAATCCCAGGCTCATCTAATTGAAATTCTTGTTCTATTCTGTAATTGTATGAAACCATTGATTAAAAAAGGGGAGTATGCACAGATTACCATACCACCTACACCTAAAAGCCTGAATGTCATAAGCCCTGGGATGTACAGTGTGTATACTGGAGAAGTTGCAGATTTTATGATTACAAAGACACTGGAGAAAATGATACTAGAGCCAGAAACTGAATATCCTTTTGTTGTAATAAGACCACACCGTTCTATGAAGTTTCATTTATTTTTGTTCCCCCAGTGACTTCTTACTCAGTGAGTTCAAAGCAAAGATAGAGAGTTCCTGGTTTTCCTGAGATATGACTAGGATAATGCTTTTAGTAGAATAATATGAAAGAAGTCTCTTTAGTTCAAAACATGGTGAAATGTATAGTTATAGCCTTTTATCTGCCTGGGGTAAATGATAGCTGTGCATAAAAAAAGAATTTTCTCAAAAATGTTTTACAAAATCAAAGATTTGTGTACAAAGCTACAGAAACTGATTATATGTTGGACTGAATCTCATCAGATAAAGGTGAAAGCTGTTTGGGTTACTTTGATTTAATACTTAAAATATAGAAACAGTAAAGGATCACAGATAAAGAAAACCATTGATCAAGAAAAATAAGTTCCTGCGAAGTTCATTATTAGCGAAGAAGTTGTGCTGTTTTAAGCATCCAGTGAGATTATGTAAGATATGCTAAAAGTTTTCTGAAATGTAAAATCTGTTAAACTTCAATCAAAATAAAGGGTAGCATTTGGAGAAAATATAAAGCCAAAATGTCTGAAACATAAATATAGTAAAAATGCTAATGGGGGAGCAGCTTTATTGAGGTATAATAAATATATAGCATACAATTCACACTTTTCAAGTGTACAATAGTTTTTAGAATATTTATTGATATGATTATTGCCACAGTCTTAGTATATTTTTATTAAATAAACCTTCAAAACTTTAGTCATAATCTTCCAGACTTCCCTTTCCTGTATAAATCCTCTTTTTGTCTCTATAATTTTCCCTGTTCTAAACATTTCAAATTAACAAATTTGGTCTTTTGTGACTCTTTTCAGTTAGCATGTTTTCACAGTCCACCCATATTGTAGCATGCATCCCTTCTTTATTCCTTTTTGTGGTTGAGTAATATTCCATTGTATGGATATACCACATATTGCTTAGCCAATCATCTGTTGATATATATTTGGATTGTTTCATCTTTTTGACTATTATGAATAATGCTGCTGTTTACATTTGTGTATCTGTATTTGCATGGACATACTCTTAGTTACCTTAGGAACTTTCCTAAGAGTGGAATTTAATAAGTTTGTGATTTTACTTGGTGGCATAGTCACAGAGAAAAATTTATAACATAATAATTTGTCTGAACATTTCTAGTGAGATATAGGTTATACTCTATCAAGGAGAAAATTTTCCTGTATCCTCTTAGTTAATTCATTAGGGCCCTATGAATTAAATTTATAAACGTCACATTACCAAGACAAAAGACAAAATTTAATCATATACATATGGGAGTTCATAAAAATGTAACTCCAGGTGGTTAGTATTTGGGATTTATATTCTATCTTAATATGGAAGGGAAAAAGAAGACTACTTACGAAAAACGAATGACTTCTTTAATAAAATAGGGGAAGAAAGGACACTTACAGACTTTTAGGAAAGGTAATTGGGCCCTTAGGAGAATAGATGCGATATATGATAGTTTGTAACAATGTCTGTCCAGGTGTGGTGTAGACTGCTGTTCTCCAATGGTAAGACTTGATCTTCCCTATTGCTCCAGCTGAAGGGACTTAGGACAGTATAGAGTTCCTTTTGAGTTTTTTTAGGGACTCTGCTATAGCCCAGATAAAAAAAGTTCAGGAACAAATGCCTTCAGCTGAGTGGAAAAGAATTTTTATGGCACAGTGTTCTGGACTCCTTTAACTCAAAGGGAAAATAAATTGCTTCTGGTGATCAATTGTGTTAGGTTTGGATTGTTATTCTGAGACTGGTGTGAATATATTTGAATAAAGCAAATGAATAATGAAAGTTGTTTTATTTGCAAAAGAGAATTACTATTTTAGAAAAAAAGATAGTTATCAGTTTAAATGAAAAAAAGTTGTAGTTCTGAATTTGTATTGAAAATATCAGTATGAAAAATTTTAATATTGACATGTTTATACAAACACTATTCATGTCTGCATATTAAAGTAATAAACAAGAGTGTATAGGATGCATCCATGTAGTAAGGAGAATATCTTTAATTGTGATTCATAGTTGACAATATCATTATGAATCCCTTTTATATTTCTTACATTTGCTTGTATTTACATGTATATGTGTGAATGTGGATTTGTGTATATTTGTATTTATGTTTCTTAGCTCTGAACACAGAAACAGTGACCACATTTAGCTGACTCTAGTTCTGGGTCACAAAATATACAAGGTAGGTTCAGAACATTGTTTCAGACTGGGTAGCAAGAAAAGGCTAAAGACTCTCAAAAGATCTCAAAATCACAAATAAAGAGTCTCCTGCTGACCAAAGATGGGTAATAAGAACTTTGATTGCAATACACCAAATATTTCTAAACTCATATGTTCATGATGCTATTTCAAACATAAAATGACCTGACCATTTTTAGAAGTTGCTTGGGAAAATTTCATAAACAAGGGGGAAGAATCAACATTCATTTTGCCCCCTCTTTCTGATCTATAACGCTCGTAACCAAATAGTTGATGATGGAAAATTCTGCTCTTGGAAGTCTAAGAGAGGAAAAAATTTTCCTCCATTCCTGTAGGGTCCCTGACTGAGTACAAACATCAAACTGACAAAAACAGATAAATGAGAATATTAGTATAAATTGTACATGACATGGATGCCCCCATAAGGAAATGAAGACTTGAAACCACGATCTGAGTGTTTTTCTGCTACCTTTGAGAAGACTGGACAGTGGTGTGGAATTGTGATGGGATAGAGAGTATGTGGTGAGTAAACTTCAGCCAGTCTTTCCCTTAGGATTCTTCTGGTCATCCCTTTGTCTTCTTTTCTTCTGGGTTTAGGAAGGGCACCTCTCAAATGAGGATTTATTTTTTAATATATTTTTAAAGATTTGTTTTTATTTATGCATACAAGAATTGGGATGGAGGTTAGAGGTGCAGGGAGTGAGAGGTGTCATGAGAGACAGAGGGGGGAGCAGAACAGTTGGATCTACTGAAATACACTGCTGAGGGGAGCAGCAGGTGAGGCAGGAAAGGTCTGCTGTGACATGTGGGTGAGCTCCCTGGGCAGGGATTGAACTCATATTGCAGTGGCTGGCAATAGCTTGATAGTGCTGAGACTTAACCCCTTGCACTACCAGGGAGGTCCCTCAAATGATGATTGTATGGCCTGTTTCAGGAAAGAAATATTGGAGACATTCAGAGAGAAATAATTTTCTACAGTGTAATGGCTACTTTTGGTTATAGAGCAGATGTCTTTAAACAAAGATAGTATTGTAGAAATTGTAAAAATGTTAAGGAAAGGAAGTGAGGTTTCAGAAATCACCTAGAATATATACAGCAGTTTTGGGAAAAAAAAAAGGCAAATGCAATTGTAATGAACATTGTAAATGTATAAGCACTGTTTGCATGTGGTGTAGCTTGGCCACTAAGTGGGCCATCTCCTGTCTTAACTATGGTTTGTTCTACAGCACATTGGGATGTTTTCTTCAGTAAATACATATAAAGCAAAAAACAAAAACAAAACCTAAGAAAGTAAAAAATGGAAGAGGAAACTAAATCAGAGAGTGAAGAAATTATATAACAATTACATGCATTCCTGATTCAGGCAAGCATGTTTTAATGAATTCAATAATTGTGGACATTTTAACATAGGCTAAGTGTTTTATTATATTGACAGCTTTTTGTATCATAGGCTTATGATTTGAGAAACAGAGACTGAAAGACAAAACTAATTTTGCTATTATGCGAGACAAAGATAGCACGTAGGTGCGGGAATCAGGAGTTGGATCTGGGTTTCAGTAGACCTGACAATGACCTTAGCATCCATTTTCTTGTCCACATTGTGGGTGAACAGAAATCTGCCAAAATATTACTTAGGTAAAATGTCGATGTTCTGGGAGGGCTCTAAAGGCCAGGTGAAAGACATTTGTATGTAAACTCTGGAGGGGCATTTCCCTCCTTTTACTCTGAAGACTTTGGAAAAAAGTAGAAGGCAGAATGTAAACCTTCATTCTTTTGTTCACTGTATCTTCCTTGGGAAACTGCACTTCTTTCTTCCCTTCTGACTGCATTTGTCTTAGCTAAGCTAATTAAAATAGCATCTAAAGTCATGTGGGGAGTTACTCAGATTTGCCAGGGCCCCAGGTATGCAGGGGGATATACATTATCATTAAACTTCTTAGGGTTTTTCATTTGTCAATCTGCCATCATGATGTTTGTTTGATTCTCTGTCAATGTAGAGGAACCTAGGAGGGTATGGAATGATTTCCTTTGTGCACAACAGCATCTACTATTTGATTGTTGTTACATTGAATATGTTCTAACAGTCCTTTGCACTGCAGCATTGTTTCAAAAGTAAGAAAACGCTTTTACTTAGGAAAAGGCAACTCCTTTCTGTTTCTGACTTACCCCTCCTCCCCCCACCCCCTGTCCTCCCCAATTTTAGATTGTGTTGTTTTTCCTCCTTTTGTGATTTGCCATGGAAATCTATATCAACTTTTTTAGGGGAAAAAGTGTGAGAAAACACTCTGTTTCAGGGTACAATTTTAACCACAAATAAATATAGCATAGATTGTTATAAAATTATATAGAAATCAGTTATGGGAGAATTTGCACTAACAAGAATTGAGAATCACTGGGTAGATTTAGCTTAATAATGTTAATGTATTCTCCCTGTCTGCTGAGGTTTCTATAAATAACACACAGACACAAGGCACATCCTTCATGATTAGCTTCTCCCTCTTGACTTAGTTCATCAATTGGTGCCATCAGCCTCTTTTGAAAGTCATTGCTCCTGATTAAGAGAAATGATCTGGTTCTCGCTTAGAGGTTTGCAGTGCTGGCTCTAAGGTGGAGAAACTGACTTTGCCAGCTCCCAAGTGTCTGCATAGCAGGTAGGGGGATGCTCCTTACGAGATAAATTTGGGCTCATATACCCCAAAGTGTAGAAGAGCCATTGTTATCATTTGAAGCACTGTCTACCTGTGCACAGACTGAGTATGAACAGGTAAGGAAGGCTTGCTCAGATTGCTCAATCAGATTATGACCTCATACTCTAGACTCTTATTGAGCTTCCCACAGTGCTCTAGTACACCAGCAAATATGCATCCGAAGCAGCCTGAGCCACACCAAGGGAAGGACAGACTGGCTCTAAAGAAAAACCTCCCATCAGAGTAGGGAGAGGGGAGGAGCAAGTTTGATTTCTGGACTGTATGATCCGGAGAACAAGTCAGGAAAGCTTCTGCTAAATTGGTACTGGTCTTTGAGGTTGGCCAAGTACTATCTTTATTCCCTACTTTGTTCTGAATTCAGGGAACCAACCACTCAAATAATAGCACAGGAAATGAAATGAGAGGAGATGCATGGGGGTATGTTGTAGAGAGGGCTTGCTCCCCACCTTTGCAGTGATTCAGTGGGAAATTAATTATACTTCATTTGGCATATTTCTGAGATAATATTTTTATGCTGGAAGCCTTTGAGCATAACTTTTATTAGGAAAAATGTGTTATTCTTTGTAATTTCTATTTAACTGTACTTAATATTTTAATCAAAGGAAGATGAAAGAAATGTAGGAAAACAATGAAAAATTAGAAGATGAAAGGGCTGCAGTTCTGAGTCTACATTTCCTAGGAAAATGTAAAAAATCAGTTTCTGGTTTCACTCATTTTCTATTGATTTTAGAATTTTTGGAAAGCACTAACTGGTCTGTGTGCCCACTTCCTATTGCAAACATAGGACTGCATATGGAATTGAATTATTAATAAGCATTTCACACTTCTAATGAACACCTGCTGTCTTCTTTGGGTCAGTACATTTTTTTTCATTTTCAGAGGAACATTAATCACATATGCTATCTAATTGGATATACCACTTAAAAAACTTTCCATTTGGAAGTAATTTTAAACTTAAAAAAGAGTTCTAAGAGTTGAATAGAGAGATGCTGTATATCTTCATCCTGCTCCCCCTAATGCTAACATCTTGCATAACCAGAGCACAATGTTCAAAAACAGAACATTAATTTCTATCCAGTACTAATAACTAAATTACAGCGCTTATTCAAGTAAACAAAATAAGAAATATTAGAAAAGAAAGTACCTCATTTTCAAAAATGACATAAATATCAACAGTTGGTGATTGCAGGTGAGAGTTAGTAAACTGGAAGGGATAGTATAAAAAGTTATACAGATGTTATAATGGGTAAAGTAAAAAGTAAGTTTGCAGAAGAGAGACTTGATAAGAATGCCATGAGGGTGTGTAAAAGATATTTCACTGGAGTCCCAAATATAGGAGAATAGGGAATATTTTCAGAAAGAAGAGGTGAGAATTTTCCAGAAGCATTGAAAAACAAGCAAGTCCAGGTTCATACCTAAAATCATGTTACTTTGTTTTTGACAAAACAAAGACAAACATAAGACTGACCGCATTCGAAGGGAGAACTGGCTGACTTGTTTCTCACTAGCGACCACAGAATTCAGAAGATAAAGGAAGGTTATCTCCAAAATGTTGAACAAAAGAACTGAAATGCAGATTTTTATACCTAGAGAAAATACACCTACATGAGTGGAAAACAACTATACACATTTAAAATAAAAAAGGACTGAGGAAATTTGTTACTACCAGATTCTCACCAAAGGAAATTCTAAAGGATATATTTGAAGTAGAAGTTAGATGCATGTAGGTGTAAGGTCTGAAAAGTCAGAGGAATTAAAACCAAAGAAAGTAGCAAAGAAAATATGTGGGAAAATGGAAATGAACATAAAATCTATAAAATAGTAATCCGACTATCTACTAGGGATTACTTTTAGTAGACTAAAATTATCAGTAAAAAGCACTATGAGTTGGGAGTTGAGTAAGTGGTGTTTACTGTCATCCTTGTATATTCTGATAGGTGGTAAAGGTGAAAATGAATTCCAGATTAATAGAAAACATGTATATAAAGACATTTACAAAAGACTTTAAAAAAGTATTTGGTATTGAGATGTAATAGAATTTTTTAAAACAGAGTGCTGAAAGCTCTAATCATAAGTGAAAATTATAAACTATATAACATTTGAGATCTATTTATCCAAAGAGACTGTAGAAAGACTGAAAAGCCAAGCCATGAAATGGGAAAAAGTAGAGTAGTTCACACATATGACTGGGAAAGGGCAAGTCTCAAAATGTCTATAGACCTTCTGTAGGTCAATGAGAAAAAGGCAGGGCATGAAACAGAACAAAGTTCAAAACTTTGAAGAGGCACTTTGACAAAGTAGAAACTTAAATGCCAAAAACCAAAAAGTGTTAGGCCTTATTTGTAGTCAGGAAAAAAACCCACAATGGAATACCACCACACATCCACTTGAACATCTGAAATTAACACTGAAGGTGTTCAGTGATAGAACTGAAGGTACCAAGCATTTGTGAGACTGTAAACAACTAGAGCTACATTTAGCATAGGTTAGCATCTACCTATGTATAGATGTGTTTATGTGTTTGGCCGTGTTTAAATGTGATTATTCTATTGATCAACAATTCCACTGCTACACACACACACAAATACAGACAGAAATGTGTACACATGTTCACTAAAATATGTATGCAAAAATTTTGGTAGCCATGTAATATTTCAAATGAATACAAAAGCTAATAACAACCCCAATATCCATTGGTAGTAAAGTGGATCAATGAATTGTGACGCTTAAAGAAATGAAATTCTGTACCACAGTGAAAATAAATTGGTGTGTTTATCCGATGACATGAATGCATCTTGCATTCAAAATGTTGACCAAGGGCCTCCCTGGTGGCGCAGTGGGTTAAGCAACGCACTATGAAGCAAACCGCAACCACTGCAGCACGAGTTCGATCCCTGCTGCCGGCCAGGGAGG
>JAGFMF010011466.1:3858671-3887975 GCA_019455555.1 Galemys pyrenaicus | reverse complement strand
CCCCGCTCTGTCTGTGGTGAATCCTCTCACCCCCCACACCTCTGGCCTGTACCCCAGTGCTTGTATGCATAAATAAATAAATCTTTAAAAAAAAAATGTTGACCAAGAGAACAAAGCATGAAAAATGCAAGCAATATGATTCCATTTGTGTAAATTTCAAAACCATGCAAAACAGAAGTGTTTTACTCAAGGATATAAACAAAGACAGTAAAAAAGTGTTTAAAAATAAGTGAACAATTGGTATAAATTTCCTATTATAGTTACTTCGGGGGTGGGCAGGAAGTACAAAGCCACAGGTAGGGACTTTGATAGCAGTGACAGTCTTCCTGGCTGTGGGTGGGAGTCAAGTGAATTTATTAACCTGTATATATGGATATTTATACCTTTTATACACTTTTCTGTAATTTTTAAAAGTTCTGAAAAGTAGAAGTGGCTACATAGGAAATACACATTTCTACTTTGTGAAAAAGTGGGGCATAAAAATGAATGAATTTTATGTAGTGCCACTGACAACTTATTTTTCATTGCATAATAGAGGGATCATGGTGCTGAAATTGAAATCTGAGAGAGAGGAGTTTAGATCCCTCTGTCTGCTCAGTATGTAACTGTAAACAGGTTACTTAACCTTCTGGCGCCAACATCTTCCTTCCTAAAATTAGAATAATGTAATTTATCTCAAATACATGTTTTGAGGAATACCAAAGTTCACATTTAAAGTGATTTCTCAAGGCTGGAATTTAATAATGATAACACAGTAGTTTAAAAATATTTCTTTTTCCAGTTGATGGCAACTATTATAACACTAAGAACAGTTGTTAGAAGTATTGTCCAAGGAAACCCTAATTCAAATGGGAATAAAGGAATCCATATTATTATGCAGTTAGGTCGAGTCATGGCAAAATAGCATAACTTTATGCATTATTGATGTTACCTAACAGTATAAAATTATTTTTAGAAGCATAACCAAATTGAGAAATTTTAGAAACCTATTTTGTTGACAGATGATGTAATAAAAACTTAGGAATACAAAGCTTAAGAATATATATATACCCTCATCTGACATATAGATACCTTCATTTATGTGTGATATATTCTCTCTGTCTGTCTGTCTGTCTGTCTGTCTGTCTGTCTGTCTGTCTGTCAGAGAATTGATGTTTTGGTAAAGACAAGGAACCCTTAATGTGACAATAGAGCAGAGGGACAGACTTGCTGATTTAAGTTGGGCATTTTCTGATGGGATTTGGGAATAAAATAAATTTCCACAATAGAGCAGATTCCAGAGGTGGTGACACATCATTCATTTCTCTGCAACTTTTGAAAAAGGTAATATTTGTTAGTGCAATGACACTGAGTCCATTGTGCCCTTCCTGGGATGTTTGGCAATGTCTGGAGATGTTTTGGCTGTCCTGGTAGGCTGAGCAGGGGGTGCTTGTTACTGGCACCTAGTGGGTGCCGAGGACACTGCTGAAGTGCCTGACCCACACAGGGCTTCTCCTGCAACAATACCTGGCCCCAGTGTTGATGGTGCTCGAATAAAAAGCCTGATTTAAATAAATGTACTTAAAAGATCTGTCACAAACTGGAATCTCATAGAATCAAATAGAAAGGATTTTGTATAAAGCAGTATTGCTGAGAGGGACCTGCTATGCATTTTCACTAACTTCAGGCACTTTTGAGAACATCCATGAAGCAACCTGTTCATGAAAAATGAATTTCCTCTTTGAAAACCTCAATATATTCTATTTCCCTATTCTATCTGAGTGTGAAAGAACTTAGGAGGGTTTTGATCAGAGAGTATGCATCTTCAAAATTGAATTGCAGCCAGGTGGAGAAGAAAGTCTTAATAACATCTACTAGCGGTTCCTACTTAGAAATACACTTCTGGAAACCATTTGTTCATTCATCTATTCAGTATTAATGTTTCAGATTTCGACTGTGTGCACAGTCACATCTTTTGATGACAGAAATGGTTGAGACCTTTCCCCCCTAGTGAGAACTGAGGGAAATAAAGACACCTATGTCAGCTAGATCACTAACCTATTCCCAAAAGCCTTTTAAATTCAAGATAAACCTACAGTACAAAGCTGAACTAAACACATCAGTAAGGATCCAAGCAGTGAGGACAGCCAAATAGTGAGAAATTCAAACATGGGGAAAGAAAATCATGCCTGCTATACATTTTCTTAATATTTTCTATTGTAGAGAGGCTATAGTTTTAACCTACTTAAGTAACTCGGTGAAATAGCTGTTATCAATTCATATTTACAAATGAGCAACTTGGGACTCAAAGTTTTTGAATCTCTTGCCTTGTTCACAGTATTTGGGTGATGATGTTGAAGTTTGAACCCAAGTGGAGGGATTTCAGTTCCAGGGTCAGTAATTTGCATATCACTCGAGGTTCCAACATAATCTGCCCAGGAAAGGGCTTTCTCCATCCTGGCACTTCTTATCTTTGTGGAAGTGAGGACCCTGCAGAATAGGAGCTGTGCCTTGCAAGATGAAAGCAGAGGACAGGGCTTCTCACTTATCGGAGGTCGAGGCGACCCTTTCTATTCTATAACCAGAGTTTCATGTCTTTTCCACCTTCACATTTCCTTTATAATTTCTTCTTTGTCCTATCAATTAATTATGTTTTAAAATTCCTAATATGTGTTACTTTAAGATTTTTACCTTTTAGTTATTAACTTCTAATGTAAATGCATTGCTGTCTTAGAATGTGACCAGTATTACTGGTGGTCTCTCACTTGAGATGTACTATATATTCATGGCTTCCTCATTAATTAGCTTCCAGTCACACTGTCGTTAGCTGAGAGTGTTAAATAAGCTAGTAGCATTTTTATAATTGGAACTTTTATTTTTCTGGTCAATGCAATTTGATATATTTTAAGACATGATTTTTTTTATCTAAAAGAACACTAGAGAAATCAATTCACTTTGAAAGGCGAGAAAAGGTACTCAGTAGTGTTTTAACAACAGTAGCAGAGATTTGATCATCCAGTGAATAAGTTAGTTATATTTGAGTGTGAGAGACAATTTTAGAAGCTTCATTTGCTTCCTTTTCAGTACAATAACTTATGATGGAAAAGTCATTTTCTTTTGTGAAAGATTAGTAACCTGAAATACAATGAGAAACAGATTCATCTTAATGCTCACATAATTTATGAGCTTGGATAAGTCATTATTTTTGTGGCATTTTTTTGTGCTTTCTATTTTAGTGAATATATCAATATATCATTTTCAATATATCATGAAATGTCAGAATTGGAAAGTATCTCATCTAGACTCTCAAACCTCATTACCTTGTAGAACCTCTTAGAACCAGTTTAAGTTATCTGATTAATCCTCTTCCCCAAATAAAATTAGAATTGGACTCTAGATTTGCTTGCTCTTTTCTAGCTTAATGGTTCTGTCATCCTAGGCAAGATGGTCTTGGGGGCTCACAGAATAAAGAATCTCTGCCTTGGATCACAAGTCAGAATGTCTGTGAAATTGCAAAACCCAACTAGAGATGGATGATAAATTGTCTGTTTTATTGTCAATTGAATAAATCAGTAATTTTGAATGGGTTTTTAATGGATGAAACAATGAAGAATATCTCCTAACTACTAGAGTATTCTTTCAACAAAACTTGACAAAAAATGTAATATTTTACTCAGGATTAGTACATTTTTAAAATGGTTTCACTTATAGGAGGACTATAGGGGAACAAAATAAGGGATCAGGAAAAAAATAACAACAACAACAACAATAAAACAAAACCATAAATAAGAGACTTTCTGTGATGGAGTGGGAGGAAGAGGATCTAAACAGGTAAGAGAAGAGCACAAGGGACTATGGTGATGGTTCATGGGGGAAATGGTGTTGGGAATTTTATGGGGAATACACAATGATGTAAAAGTATAAGTAAATTGTAAAAATAAATAAAAGTAAAAATTAAAAAAAGTGATGATTTAACAAATAACTACTAATTACTTGGCCTAGTTTGGTATGTTTTTAATTCAACAAGCAGGTAAAAATTAAAATAGAATAAGCAAAAGCTGACTTAAATGGAGCATAGCATGAGTTAAAATGACTAGTTATTTAAACCAAATTGACACAGTCTCTATAACTGGGCCACCATGAATGAGCTGGTTGTCTCAATTTTTATAAAGTTTAAATAATAGAGATTTAATTCATAATGATAATCTTATTCATTATTAAAATAAAGCAAGATTTTATTTTAAGTAATTCAGTATATTTTAAGTAATTCAGTTTTCGAGTAATTCAGAATGTTCCTGTAGAGTTTCTGGGTTTCTAGGTTATTGGAAGCCCTGATATGGGCAATGCCAGGGGCTTCAGGCTAAAACATCACGGTTAAATAATTTATCAGGTGCAGAAAATGAACTAAAAGTATGAGGAACCATGCAGAGCATTCAAATGCAGTTTCTTAGGACCCCAGAGGAGATGCATCACACCACAACATGGTTCTAATAAAGAAGGACTAGTCCAAGAATCAGGGTAAAAGAAGAAAAAATAGGGTTGTCAAAAATTGCCTAGCAGTTTTGAGTATACATTTCTCTCCTAATTTTGCACCTGCTTTCACTTTCATCACACTCATAATTACTATCTGCTTGTGGAGCCATGAAATTGCCCACGGGATTTTGCAGGTTTCACCCGTCCATGAATTGACTCAAATGCTGAATTCTGAAATTCTCTCTTTAGAGATTCATTTATTTGGCTTTATGCAAATCCCATTATCAGTTATTCACTCATTAGCTTGCCTAATTATAGCATCTTGATTAAACTGATTAAATTTTCATTCATCAAAGAGAAATGCAGATACTCTGGATGTGCTATTTTTATTCTACTTTCTAAGTGGTGACTGTAGAAAACTAAATAAGCCATATCTCAGACCCCAATCACTAGATTATTGAGAAGGCCAAGAAGACAATAAGTTAAGTAGAGGTTCCATTGCATAGGAAGATCTTTCAGTTTGTTAGAAAGATAACTTAGTAGAACCTAAATATTTTTATTTTTTTTCAAACATGTTTATGTCATGTAATCACCCAGAGGAAATATTCCATAATTGTGGTTTTAGGTTAACTTTAAATTCTCCAATATAAAGTGGAGCTGAGAAGTTGGACTCTCTTTGCAAAGTACATGTAGGCTTCCAATATCTGTACCTTTTATTATTTTTTGCCATTAATCTGCTCTGTAGCCTTCTCTTCAGAGGTCTTTTGAATTTCTAGATTTATATAGTTATAAAGTTGATTAAATGTGGGATTCCATTAACGTTTTGGTTTTACCATAGAAGTTCTCTTTTACCATGGAGAGAAAGGGCACCAAAGGATTAGAAGATATGTGAATGTCCAGAGAAGCGGAACCAGTGTGATATTAGTATGAGATACATACATAAGTATATATATATAAAATTATTTAGGAGGTTACATAATTAGATGTACATAAATGTATAACTTTTACACATATAAGAAGGGTTTTAATTATGCGATTTGCAGTCTGGCTAAGCAAATTCAAATTCCATAGGATAGGCCATTGAGCAGTTAAAAACCCACAGTACAAGCTGAAGCTGTTGAAACTTGTCCACAGGCAGTAAATGAAGTAAGATTTCAAATAGGGTACAAGTCCAGGGGCATCGACCGAAGCTGGTTTCCACAAGTGAAAATTCTTTTATGTTTACAAAAGTTTTAGTCTGACTTTTAAGTCCTTCCAAATGATTCAGTCAGATCTACGCATATTATTCAGGGTAATATACTTAAAGTTAACTGATTAGGGACTTTCAGTATATGTGCACAATTTTTTCCCACCAACATTTAGGTTAGTGTTTGATTGAATCCCTGGGTTCTCTGACCTAGCCAACTGAAATATCATGAAAGCCCTCATATTAGGTAAGAGAGAGAGGGTGTGGTGATAGCCCACAAAATTCATAAGGACAAGATCATTTCCTTCCAACCATTTTAGCTCTTTCATGCCCAGGGCTTTTTCCTTATTGACATTTCTTTATTATTAAGTTTACTAATTAAAAATAAGCATCTTTTTTTTTTGCTTAATAATACATTCTTCTTCTAAAATGTTATTTGACATGCAAGCCTCTTTATAGTTACCCTTCTAAGATCAATTATTATGGAGCTGATACAACCCCTGAAATACTGTCAGTCTTCATCACAGACCCAGTCTTTTCCTTAACAAATATAATTATCAGTTCCTGGCACCAGAAAACAAATATATAGAATCACCTGGCCAATTTGGTAAACTAGAAATCATCACAATATCCCTTATTCCAACACTCTTCCTTCATTGAATAAATCATCAAATTCTCCTGAATTTACCATATTACTTGTTTTATTTCCTTATTTTTACCCATCAGCAAATCATGCTGTGGAAAAACAAATTAAGATCCTCAATCTTCACAATAATTTATGCATTACATAGAGAACAAAAAAAACAGATGTGTAATTCAGAAAGTATAATAATGAAATAGATGGTCAGAACAAAGAAACAATCTAAGTGCTACAGCAGATGTTACATGAACATCAAAGTGTACTAGAAGGAAAAGCTTATAAAAATCACATCCATATACTATCTAACAAATCACTCCATAATGCATGTTTTCTGTTAGTGTTATTTGAAGTTACTAAAATATTTTTCAGAGCACTGCAATCTTTATATGAACTTTTTAAAATACACTATCTCACAATAATGACAACTTGTTGATTATGATAAATATATCATTGGTAATACAGATCAAAATCTAGAGTTAAGAAAATTTCCCTGCTATTTGCACTTGGCAATGAACTTTCATGCTTCTCTTCTGGATTTTTTTTTTTCTAAAAATGTTCACTAGTGGCATCCTCTTTGTCATATCAATTCCTCAGTGAATAGATAAGCTAGAGGAAGAAATTTTCAATGTTCCTGGCCATTTTTCTTCATGAAACTTTTGATCTTAAATATTTGTTTTATAAATGACTCTTATGTTAGAATGGAGTGATAAGAAATGATAACTACTTACTACAGGCTATAGGAAATCAGGAAAAGAAAAGTTATTTAACATTTGTGAATCACCTTTTGTATACCAGGAGAATCTAGCTGCGTTATCTCCTATAGATGACATTTTATTTCCATAAGCCTTAAGATAAGAAACATTGCTAATATGCTGAATTTTTTTGAAAAAGATTTATTTATGCATACAAGCTGGGATATAGGACAGAGTTGCGGAAGGTGATTGGCTTCACCAGAGACAGAGTGGGGAGTAGACAGGCAGATTGAAATACACTGCTGAGGGGAGCAGTGGGTGAGGCAAGAGAGGTCTGCTGAGCCATGTGGGTCCCCTCCCTGGCCGGGGATTGAACTCATGCTGCTGTGGTGCAGATGCTTCACAGTAAGGTGCTCAACCTGCTGCGCCACCAGGGAGGCCCATATGCTGAACTTATATGTGAGGAAATCTGTAATAAGGATTGGATTGATTGATTCTTTTTCTCCTTTTCTCCCACCAGCTATGAAAATTGCAGCCTATGAAACATCTCCAAATTTAGCAGCTTAAAATGATAACCTTATATGCTCCCTCCAGAAAAGCACAGCATGGTCAGAGACCAGAGGAAGAGGTGGTAAAACTAGGAGGAAGTAGAGATAGGTGTAACTGGAAAACCTGTTGAGATTTCCTCCAGGTTATAGGAAATGGAAGAAAGCCAGGAAGTGTGAGGGTTATGACAACTGTGCTTTAGAAATGTAACACCAGAGCAATACTGAGGAGGGATGAGGCCAGTAGGCAGAAGGACATTTAAGTATTTAGCTTAGAAGAAAGCTCTTTTGTTTTTGGTTGCAAGTATTGTCTTTAATAATATTTAGCTTCATTTGTATTTCAGAGTAATCTTACCTGTGGAACATTGTCTATTTGTCATGTGTTAAGAATAACAATCACAGTTTACTGCACACTGACTATACACTGAGGACTATATTAACCGATGGAATTGTTACTTGCTTGGTTTGGAAGTAGAAAAAGCCAGCAAAAGTTAATGATATTAAAGGGAAACTGTAGGCCTGGGGCAAGTATTTATCTTCTAAGGAGGCAGCTTCTACTCTCATACCTCTTGGGCCATAGAGGGGTGTATTCCTCTCTGAGTTGTGCTTGAACTGGACAAGTAATCAAAGCAGCATCAGATGGGTTAGCTAGGATGGGTTAGCTAGCTAGTGAGGTGGATTTAATAATGTGCGCATGGAAGATCCATAATGATTGTCAGATCCCAACTGCCTCTCCTCCCACACCTCTCCCCCATTCCTAACATATCCCTTACATCCTGCTTCTTTCGCTCTCTCTCTTCCGGGAATACTTCTCAGTATGTCACTTGAGCAAGAATTCTATCTTAGCTCTTTTGTCATATCAAGGTGCCATATGAAGGGTGGCCAAATGTCATTTAGCATCCTAAGATTCACTATAGCCTGGTTGAGAGGTTTCTGATATCAACATCATTTGTAATATATTCTAACATAGGCAAATCTCCATAAAAAAAAAAAAAAACCAAACCCAAAAACCTGATGGGTATTTGCTGAATAATAAGCGTTTTTCCTCCTAAATTGCAAGTCTCATATGACTGAACAAAACCTGTCACCAAGCTGGCTTTCAAGAGAAAAGGGATGTCTTTTTTTATGGGTGGTTAACTTTTCTAGGAAAAAGAAAAATTACCCTGAACAATATACTGAGCACCATTTCTTTGTCAAGGATGGATCTAATGGGTATTCTGTACTGCAGTTTGATCATGAAGTTTATAATATATCTAGGTATTTGCCAAACTTTTAAATCATGGCCTGACTTCTTTTACACTACCTCATAAAGAGTAGGATGCAATAAATCCTTAGCAGTAGCATTTTCCACACCATTCTTCTCAAACGGTGAGATGATTTTGTGATTGGTGACTAGAAGTTTAAAATTTGTGTTTCAGCATGCACTCCTCTTTCTAATTGCTGCTGTAAAAAGTGACTTTATTTTAGGACCTCAGTTTTCTCATTTCACAGCACTTCCTGATTTTTTAAAATTATGTTTTATATTTATATTAATTAATCATTGCATACATTTTATCAGTGCACATATGATTTTTAAAGCCAACAATATAGGAGGACATATAATTAAAACAGTATTGTCTTCCCCCTTCTTTCCTAACTACCAGTATTGGACAGTTTTTTAAAATTGCTGATTATTATTCAGCTAACTACCTTAAAATGTCAATAACATACTATTTCTCCATCATTTTTGCTATTTATTAACTTCCTGTGATGGGGTATTTGAGAATGTAGCAAAGACTGATCATCATTAATAACTATTGAATCTAGGTTGCACCTACGTGAGGTTACTTACACTATGACATGTTTTCTCTCCATCTGTCCATAAAATATTCAATAGATAACCCCCAATGTTCTGGGAAACACCTTCCTGATGCTCTTGGCCTCTACTTCAACGTTAATCTCCTTTTCTTTGGCTTGAATAACTGATAATTCTGAGATTTCCCTTCATTGCATTTCTGATGGGATCCTACCTTCAATCTCATATTTTTTCTTTTTGTTTTACCTTTTTTTGTGTGTGTACAACACTAGTAATTGCCAAAGAAAATATCTATAACCTATCTTGTTTTTCAATAAGAATTCAACAGGATTTTAGGATACAATATTTTCCACCAGAATAATTGTGAATAGCATTGTTGTACTTTGTGGAACATTTCCAGTAAGCTAAACCCATCCATAGTGCCTTGGTTCCCTTGTCTAACTATTTTCTAATACTCAAACGCCTTTATATTTTTTTATTATCCTCATAGTTCTGAAATATTAAGATCATGTACTAGAGTGCATATATAATTTTCAATGATTGTGGGCTCTTCAACCAGGAGATATTTTGTCCTTCAGATAGGGGATATTAATTTATTTTCCTTAATATGCACTTTTCCTCCTTGGAATTCCCACTGATAAGGGAAGGATTCTTCTGGGCAGGCCCTTCATACTTCATACTAGCAGCTGGATTGGCTCTTAGCTTGTTTAATTTACACTTTCAATCCTTCAGTTGATTTTGTGGCTCAAACATTTATGTTTTTAATTACCAAAAGTTTCTTTTTGCTTTTTCATGATATCATCCTTATTTTGTGAATACAAATGAAATATCTCTCTCTTTTTCTAAAGATCTATTTATGCATACAAAACCTGGGGTGCAGACCAGAGGTGGGGGTGTGTGAGAGAATTCGCCAGAGACAGAGTGGGATGCAGAATAGGAGGATCCACTGAAATGCAGTGCTGAGGGGAGCAGTGGGTTGAGGCAGGAGAGGTCTGCCGCGCCATGTGGGTCCCCTCCCTGGCCAGCAGCAGGGATCGAACTCGTGCTGCAGTGGCTGTGGTCCGCCTCATAGTGCGTTGCCTAACCCACTGCGCCACCAGGGAGACCCTATGCTATTAAATGTTTTGAAAAATCAAAAGAAGAACAATATTTTATGACGTGAAAATTACATGAAATTTATATTTCAGTATTCAAAGGTTTACTGCAAAACAGCTGTGACTAGAGATATATGTATCATCTGTGACTGTTTGGGCAATGTGATGGCAGATTTGAATAGTTACAAAAGGCACTGTATGTGGCCCACAAAACTTGAAATATTTACTATTCAATTCTTTATAGAGAAAGTTTGCTGACACCTGATTTATAACAGGCTTTGTGTTTGGAGATAGGTATAATGAATGCAAAGCTAGAGGAAAAAAAATAGTTCGCCAAAAACTACAAGAAATACAATTTAACATACAGAAAACTCCAAGTACTTAAGAGTTGGATGCTTCACCCTTTGAAGCATTAATACCATTAATTATCTAAAAGCAATCTTGGTAAAGAAAATTGGTTTCCTGAGGTTTCTTTTTTTATTAGGCATAAATAGGAAAAACTAACAGATTTATCATGTAATTCAAAATACACAGCAGGAAGGGTTTATTTCATTTTTATCATTTTGACCAGAATAAATAGCTTTCTAGAGTCATAGATAATCTTTACAAAATGGAATGCCCAAAACCTTGAGTTTCTAGCCAAACTTCACTTACAGTTTGTTTCCAAATCCTAGGAGAAAGTGGAAGAAAAGCAGAGGGGCAAAGTGGCAGAAGAGAAAATGAAAAGTTGATGGTGAGTAATAAATATCTAATTTTTTCCTTGAATTAAAAACGAGAGCAGAATTCACAAGTAGCAGGAATACAGAGAGCTTAAATGGTTTTGAGCAAGGCCCTCCAGCTCCCTAAAATTAAAGCTCTGCATTTTTATAACTATGCACACTTTTCCCTTTCCTGCACTATCTTACATTATTGCCTTAAAAAGTCTGTATCATTTTCTTTTATCCATTTTTTTTTCAGTAATCAAATTCTTAGTAATAAGTAAATTCCAGGTAGAAAAATGAAACATATAGAAACATTTATTGGAAGCAGATTTAATTTCTTAGTCTTTATTACCCAGAGATACAGTATGTAATATTTTATGTACTTCATTCTCTACTTTTCAGCAATGAAACTTTTCATTTTATGTTATACAAATTTTAATGTTTCATCAAAATACCATATTGATATTAATGCCATTTTAAATAAATATTTTTTCAATCTTTGCTTTATTCTCATTAGATTTTCTATATCATAAATTATAACACTGAGAAATTTGATGTAAAGTTATTTTCTTTTGATTTTTCATTATTTCTTAGAAAAATGGGAAGGTTATCAGACCAGCATGCTTGGATATTTGAAGGCTCTGTGTTTATGTTGCCAAACTATTTTCTAATTTCTTTTCACTGGGGACTAAGATACATGTCTATGGGACAGAGTGACTATAAGATCATTATTGAATCCCTGTATTCCATCTTGATTTTGGGATACTTCTTTGTAGACTGGACTGAGGTTAGTTGGTGCATTCTTTCTTTGCATGGCTTGGTGACAAGACCAGAGGAATAGGGCTGAAGAGTATGTGTTAGTTATGGATCAGCATTTATTTTCATGATTGAGTTAGTTCATTTCCACTGGTGTTATTACTCTGATGCAGATCAGACTCAGTATAAATTAGGACATGATTTTCACTGAAGCTAACCAGCTGTGTTAGTCCATAAGTTTATAAGATATCAGTATTCACAGATGCTTCGTCAGTGATTTGTGATATTTGAAAACAAAACCCAAAAAACAAACTAAAGCACCAACAAATGCATTTCAATGCATTTCAGTCTGAGTTGGTTGTGAACTATCTGGGTGATACTGGAAATATCATTTACTACCTATCAATTTTTTTGATATGTAAAAAGAAATTCTTGTTTTGGTTTAATTTTTCCTATTCCTTTGTTTTGTTTCTCTGTATTCTGATAACTGAAACAATTTGGTATTTATCTTTTTCCTTCTGACTTATTTCACTTAGCATAATTCCCTCCAGTTCTATCCATATTGTCACAAAAGGCAAAATTTTGTCTCTTTTTACAGTTGAGTAGTATTCCATTATATATATGTGTGTGTGTATGTGTGTATATATATGGTGTATATATATATATATATATACCATATCTTTACTCACCTGTCCTTTGGCAAGTTTCCATAACTTCACTGTTGTAAGTGCTACAATGAGCATAGGAATGCATGTATCTTTTCAAACTGGAATGTTTACATTCTTTAGATAAACAGCAAGGAGTGGAATTGCTGAATCATATATATTGATTTTTAGCATTTTTTTGGTGAGTCCCCAAGTTGTCTTCCGTAGGGCCTGGACCAGTCTACATTACCACCAATGGTGTATGAACATTTCTTTTCCCCCATACTGTCACCAATAGTTTATTTTTAAATGGGTCATTTTCATGGGAGTGAGTGGTATTTTATTGTGATTTTGATTTGTAGCGCTCTAATGATAAATTATGAACATTTATTTCATGTGTGTTAGTCTAGAGTTATGAACACAAAATTGAAGCTACTAGATTGGGAGGGTGGAGGAGAAACAAAGTGGATGGGGACTCAACTGGCTATGGTCTATGGTGAAGGACTTGGGTTCTTTGGTAGTGGGTGTGGTGTGGTAGCACAGATATGAAGAAGCATGAATCTATTCCCCTAAATCATACATAGTATTGCAAACCAGCGGTACCTCAGTGATATATCTTGATATCCTTACACATACAGATATATAAAAAGTTTTCTTCCTGTTATTTCTTAAATATTGACTCCCCCAGATATCAATTACAAACAAAGAAAAAAAATACCATAATTCTCCTTTGGGAATTAAGGCTTACCAATATAGAAACAATATTTATTCTAAAGAACCCCCTGATGTAAAATCAAAACCAGGAACTGGAAACATTGACAAACCAATTTGAAGGTTAGGGTTGATGTGAGTCAGTCTGACTCATAGCTGTTGTTTCATCATTGTTGAGTGTATCCCTGTTCTTTTGCTACCAGCGAGTTACTCTTGAAATATAAGTATCAATAAGTTTTTTAATCAAGAAATTATTGATTTTGATACATTTCAGCACCCCTCAAAGTCTGTTTTAAAAACCTATTATTCTCACCACATATTTAAAGAATGCATGGTCTCTCCCAGAAAACTCTTTAAATTAACCTACTTTCTTATAATCAGATTTGGCTATAAGGGCAGTCATAATAGCAACCTAAAATTTTTCCTAACATCCTTCTATTCTCCTTTGCAAATATCTCCTCCAGCAATAATTACCTAGTAGTCTACATTTCTATGAGTAGAGGAAACCCTTGGAGTGATTTTTCAGGGAGAAATTACTCTATGTTTTATAGTAACTTTGAAATCAAATTTATATTGAAGCAATCAACAATATCATTTCCTATCAAGGAAGGGGAGAATAATATCTTAAACTCAGTTTTAATGGAAGCTCTTTCATAGTGATATTGTAACAATTTAAATAGAATTACTAAAGAACAATAATGAGTTAAATACATGTAGCACCAAGCTAATGCACGCATTATAGTTAATGTTTTATTTTTTGTAGCCAATTAAAAATGCAATTTCTATAGATTAGCTTACTATGAAAAATGGAAGACATATGCTTTTAGAAAAGACACCTGATTTCCTTCTGTTACATTCTGCATGGCCCACACGATGTAAGCACTGCTTCCACTATAGATTAAACATAGAAGCCTCATATTCAAATGTAACTCAAGAGAACATGTGAAAATATACTCTTTGGCATGCTTTCTGAAGCCTCTTTCTGGTACACAACTTGTGGTGGTTTTACTTTTATCGTATAAATTAAATGAATTATTAAAAAAAATCTTTGCTTAATAGGATCAACAAATGACATCAGCTTCAAACTAACTGGTCAAATCTCCACTAAGGGAGCTTCATACTAACAGCTCTGACAGGGCATCCCATGTACATCATCACTGACGGGTCCACTTATAGGCAGATGATACAGATGGATCTGTATCATGCTCACCACTATCCATTTCCAAGACAGTATCATTTTATTCAATCTAAGAAACTCTGATTTTGGTTTGTCATGAATCAAATGGGTCACATCATTCATAGTAGTCAATGAAATAGAACTTCTTTCCACAACAACTTCTCCATAATTAGAAAATACATGAAACACTTTCCTGAAAGTATATATCCTAACAGCCTCATACTCCCCTTTTCAACACCAGCCCAATGTTATCCTTGTAACTGAAAGAATCTTGGGGATCCAAAGGTGCACTTGGACACTACTATTCTTTTTTCTTTCTATATTTGAGGAGAAATTTGGGGAGTAAATTTGCAAACCATTCACAATGTTCTTACCAACTATGGGACTAGGGGTAAGTACCAGGTAGTAAAAGCAGGTGTTTCAAAACTCCTCCACCTCCTCCTTGTTCCCAGTCTTAATGTTTTACACTCTGCCAGTGCCTGACTCACTGTATTTCCTTTTCCAGGTCTCTTTGTTTTCTCATGTGCCACTTCCTCTGCCTGAAACATGTCCCCTACTCTTCTTATTACTATTATTAAATTTAAGTATTGATCTTCTCATATTATTAACTTTTGGACAGAATTTGATTTCTCCCTTTAGATGCTGTTCCTGTAGATCTCCCACTCCCATAACACAATTCCTCCATCACAATAGTCCCTTGTAATCTTCTCTCCCCTCTTTTGATTCCTCTTCCTCTCCCACTTTTGATGCCTCAGATCTATGGTCAGCTTGTAAGTTTTATCTTTTCCTGGTCCTTTCTTTGGTTTGTCCATATTCTGCATAGAAGTGAAACCGTCCAATAATTTATCTTTTTCTTTCTGAGTTATTTAGCATAATACCTTCTGGCTCCATCCATCCATGTTGCTGCAAATGGCATGAGTTTATCTTTTCTGATTACTGAGTGGTGTTCCATTTTTTGTGTGTGTGTTTGTATGTATATCATCCTGATTCACTCATCAGTTGCATGCCCCTACTCTTATCTATTTACAATTTCTCTTTTCCGTCCTTGTCAGCCAGAGGTTCTCTTATTCATTCTTCAGATTTCAAATTAGGCTTCCATTTTTTAGAACTGCTCCCTGAAAGCACTGACAACAGACTGCTAGCTCTCCTTTCTTCCGTGATGCTCTGTGTCTTGTCCCACTTGCACACTTAACTGCATTTTATCTGCATGGCTGTGGTCTGTTTCACCACAGGCTTTTAATCTGATGTTGTACTGTACATTTATAGGTTAAGACAATCTCCTAAGTACTTCATGAAGATATATGTCACCCATCTAGCAAGGTGGGCTCTATGGAATGTATCTTCATTGAAGGCAATCACCCCACCCTATCATCCTTTAGTGATTATGGGTATTTTGAAATGATAAAATCAACAGAATTTCCCGTTTACTGCTTAATTAGAACACAAGGAAAAGTCTTTTGGGGGCCACTCTTCACTAAGAAGGAAAGAAAGTGAACGCTGCCCTCCAGAGGCTGCTAAAAGAGGAAGGCTTCCTAGACACACAGACCCAGTGCTGGGAGGGCGCTGTCCATGGTGGCATGAATAGAAGCACAGTTCACCCCTCTGCCTGGGGTTTACTGGCATTTATGATCACTGTCCTGAATAGGAGTTAATCTGCACCCCTCACCACATTGACAACCTAACAGTATACCATGACTGCTCCATCTTCCATGAGTAAGGACATTAGGTGTGAAACATAGAGACTGAGCTGATAAATGCCATTTCCAAGGCTCCCTCTGACTAGAGCATTGTGTTCAGTGGAGACCTCCCATATATCCACCCTCTGTAATGGCTTCATTTAAGATGTCCTGAAGGCTTTTCCTAAAGAGAGTTATGCTCTAACATATGGGCAATTTATTTTTTGAAATTCCTAATGCGCTAAATGCAGGAACAAAAGTCCAGTAAGTCCACTTTTTCACTCTTTCAGAAGTGTAAATTGTTTTTATTGCTGTAGTATTTTATCAGGAAGAATGATGTTAAAAGCTCTGCTCTTTTGCTTCCTTCTCATGAATTGTGAGGGGTTTTCATTTCCCAACTTGAAATTGATGTATAGCATTATATTAGTTTCAGGTATATGACATCAGTTCACTATTTGTATATGCTGGGAAATGATTACAGTAAGTCTAGCTAATGTCTGTCACCTCCCATAGTTATAAAGGGATGGGAGAAGATAGACCTAGAACAAAGCTGAAAAGCAAAATAAAAACACTGAAGAGAAAATAGTTTATTTAGGAAGAGACTCTATCAGGCTATTCTTAAAAGTCAGCAAGTTAAATCAGACCCCAGAATAGATTTGGGTGAAGTAATCTGACTGAAAGAAAAGACTTGAAAGTTTCCTTTGAAAAAATGTTCCAGGCGATTGCTTACTATCCACTGTTTATGTCAAAGAAGCCATTGTCTCCTGACTAGCATCGTTTCCTGATGAGCATGCCTGCAGTAGACATTATAATGTGGGGAAGAGTCCACATGCTTCCTTGAAACTCCAGCCCTGGAGCTCAGCTTCCTCATCAAGTTGTCATCATTTTGAAGATCATGAGGACTTTGACTCTTCAGATTGGAAACTTCCTAACACAGGGCACTGATAACCAGGGGACATGGAGGTAGCCCTGATTTCTAGGAGTCTGTGAATTTTGTAGGATAAAATAAATGAGATTAATCTGAAAAGACCAGAGAGGCCTGAGTTAGTGTTAGTGAAGAGCTCCATCTCCTGTTCTGTGTGGGTATTTTCTCAAAACAACTTGCCCAGTCAGGGGCTGCTCTGCAGAGTAGTCAAGGAAAACAAAGCCTTCTGTAACCTTCTCAGTGCAGATTCTTCTGTTCACTTAATGCACTGAATTAAATGTCGTTTGCATTGTGTTGGGTGCTGATAACAGGGAAACACTCTGTGAAATAAGGTTTTACATGTTTAGCCTACAGTTAAGAAAAAAAGGTTGCCAGCAATGTAAGAGGTTTTCTTGAAATAATTTTACCCTTTCACTTAGAGAATTCAATTTTGTACCTGAGGAAAAGCAATAAGAATTTTTTTACCCTACCTCTGTAAGATTAATGAGTTCCAACAGACTCAGTGCAGATCTGGTTCAACGTAGTAAAGAAGCACCTTTATGGCTCATAAATTGCACCAGGTTTGGTCTGTGGTAAAAACGGTTTCTGTGTTTATTTTAACTTAAGTCTCCATCAATACTTTGCCTTTGCTAACAAAAGGAGCTTAAAGAAGTAGACAATGAAAAGGGAAGTGTTTATTATTATAAGACAAAAATTCCGAGGGCTCAATAAATGTGTAGAATGGGTGCTGCTAGACAAAATCATTTTCCTTTTTCTTCTACTGTAAATACACATTTTTGGCAACAGTTCAAAGTTAGTTTTGTTTGCTGTTTCCCCCTATTTTTTGAAAGAAAATGAATCAGTAAATTTAGAGATTTTACCCTAAAATTGTAATAGGAGGATATGTAATTTGGTGTAAAATGCACTAGATTGTAAATCAAAAGAATTGACTTTGATTTCTATTCAATATCCAAAAACTAATGAACTCTGTGAACTTCCCTTTAATCCCTGTGGAAGGAAGTTTTCCCTTCAACAAAACTTTACTTGTCATACCTGAAAATGTTATTATCTTTGCTGTGCAATTCTCCAAGAGCATTCTAAACCTTCGAATTACATTTCCTATTGTTTATAAGAATGGTAATTTATATATTCAAATATTTTCTTAAATTAAGGAATAATTGATATATAACATTCGGGTATGTGGCATAAGGTCAATATTTGCATACATTGGGAAATGATAATAGCAAGTGTAGCAAATACCTATCATCTTACATAGTTATAAAATTTTATTTTCTTGGGATGAATACTTTTAAGAGCTCTCTTAGCAACTTTCAAATACAAAATACAGTTTTAATCATCATCATCATGCTGTTCATTACATCCCCATGACTTAATCATTTTATAGCTGAATGGTAATACATTTTGCTTCCCCTCTAATTACTACCACCTCCCTAAGTCTCCCACCCACCCACACACAACAATCTGTCAGTCTATTCTCTGTATCTGGAGTTTAGTTGTTGTTGAATTGTTTTTATATCGCTACAAAATGAGAATTACTGTATTCTTCTATATCTGATTTATTTCACTTAGTATTGTTGGGAGTACAGTATGTTCTGAATGAACTCTACCAACTGATGTTTCATGGTCTCCACCCCCTCCTCCATACCATAGAGATCCCAGGCACTGAGGATTATAACTCCCGTCATGCCATGAATCTTTACTTCTTGAAGGGGGGATTGCTGGAAATAAGGGTGGAGTTAAGCAGCTATGCTTGGTATAAAACCAAACACATAGGGACTGGTAGGACATATTGACCAATTAATCTATTTCTTGCTCTCATTTTCTCTCTTCTGTTCTCACTCTTTGTGCTCCAATTCTTTTCATTTCCCTTGTACATAAACCTTTCATTAAATTCTCTATTCTTGCTTGTCCATGCGTCTTGCTCTAGTTTTTTTTTTTTTTTTTTAAGTAAGTGGGTAAAGACTCACACCTGGGCCATCCCATTTTACTTTGGGATTGCTCTGTGACAATATAATGCCCTCAAGGTCATCCATGCTGTCACAGATAACAAGAATTCATTCTTTAAATACATGAATAATATCCCTTGTACATCTACCACGATTTCTTTATGAAGTCATCCATTGAGGAATATGTTGGCGCTTCCTTATCTTGGCTATTAGAAATAATGCTGCAGTGAACTTGCAGGTGTATACATCTTTTAAGTCAGTGTTTTCATTTTCTTTGGATAAATACCCGGAAGTAGAATTGTCAGATCCCATGGTAATTCTATTTTTTATTATTTTGAGTAAACTCCATACTGTTTTCCATAATGGAAGCATCTATTACGTCCCTCCAACAGTGCACAAGGATTTGCTTTTCTCCACATCTTTATCTAACTTGCTATTTCTTATAGCCATTCTGACAGGTATAAGGTGGTATCTCATTATGATTATGATTTATATTTCTCTGATGACTCTTGACATTGAGCGTTTTTCATTTGCCTGTTGGCCACCTGTAAGTCTTTTTGGAAAAATCTCTATTCAGTTTTCCTGCCTATTTTAAATTGTGTAGTTTGTTTGCTCTTAAGTTATATGAGTTCAAACAGATTTAGTGCAGATCTGTTCAACTTAGTAAAGAAGCACCTCCCAGATTTATGATTTACAAATACTTTTCTGGCAAACCAGACTGCCTTTTCATTTTGTTGATTGTTTTCTTTGCTGTGCAGAAGGGTTTTAATTTGATGATTTCTGTTTCCATTGCTTTTGCCTTTATTGTCACATTGAAAAAATTATTACCAAGATATATGTCAAGGAGCTTGCTGCCTATGTTTTTCTTCAGGGGATTTTTTGATTTTACATCTTATATTCAAGTCTGATCAATTTTGGTTGATTTTTATGTATAATATTTTATGTATGTGTAAGATAATGGTTCAGCTTCATTGTTTTGCATGTGGTGGTCCAGTTTTCCCAGCCCCATTTGTTGAAAACAGTATTTTTTCTCCATTGTATCTCCATTCTCCATTCTCTATCTCTATTCTCTATTTCCTCTGTCAAAAACATCTATGTATGGGTCAATTTCCAACATGTTTACAAGAATATTTCATAATGTTTCCAATGGTGTTCCTAAAAATGAACTTATGTTTATTTGTATGTTTTGAATTGATATAGTTATTTATTTATATAATGGAAGTCCATAGTCCTTTATAATTCCAGTGGTCTAACTGAGGGAAAGAAACACAGCTGAGCTTTTTAGTTATATGCATTGGCTGGCATAATACTAAACCAGTCAGTAATTACTTCACTATTATGACTTAGTGATCCTAGGTCCAGGATGTTTGAAGCAACACAAAAAGATACCATATTAACTTTACCTCTTAGGTTACTGAATAAAATCATACCTAGTGGGCCTCCCTGGTGGCGCAGTGGGTTAAGCAACGCACTATGAAGCAAACCACAGCCACTGCAGTACGAGTTCGATCCCTGCCGCCGGCCAGGGAGGGGACCCACATGGCGCGGCAGACCTCTCCTGCCTCACCCACTGCTCCCCTCAGCAGTGTACTTTGGTTGATCTGCCTGTTCTGCTCCCTGCTCTCTGTGGTGAATCCTCTCACACCCGCCCCCCCCCCACACCTCTGGCCTGTACCCCAGCTCTTGTATGCATAAATAAATCTTAAAAAAAATCATACCTAGTATCCTGAAATACTCCATTATAATTAGTATATGAAAGAAAGTTTAGCACCCAATTAGTCCAAGATACTAAGCAGAAAAAATTGTTCTATACTAATGAGTCAAATTACTTATTTCTGGAAATCATCATCATTGATCACAAAGACAGGTTTGTATCCACATGCATAACAAAAAGATTTAGTCATGTCATCAGTGAGAGTTCATTTTTATGTTAGGATTCCCAAATTCCTATAGAGAGCAGTGTTAGGCAAAACTAGCCTCATTTTTGCTTTTTTTTTTTTTTTTTTTCATTCTTGTAGTGCCTTTTAGAGCAAAAGTTTTTAAGTAACATACATCTCAGGAGGGTTGAACCTATATCTCCATTGGGGTTTTTTAGGGATTGTATTGAATCAGTAAATCACTCTGGGTATATTCATTGACCATATCATGCTGTCTATCTACTGGGGGGCATGACAGTTTAGGGACTGTGCAAATCCTCAAAGTTTTCCCTATCACGAATCTCTATTTTAATTGTGTTTTGTAAAAATAAGTAGGCTTGGTTTAGATTTCTAATCATAAATAACTAGAATGTTCAGTGGAGTCTAGCTTTTTTGCTTATTAACTTTCTGTATCAAAAGACCCTAAGTCACTATGGGAGGTCTGAACTATGTTTGAATAAAAACAAAGTCCATTTTTCATTTGTCACACCTACTACTTTTAAAGGAAAGATTTAAAAATATTCTGGTGGACCTCCCTGGTGGCGCAGTGGGTTAAGCAACACAATGAAGCAAACCACAGCCACTGCAGCACGAGTTTGATCCCTGCTGCCGGCCAGGGAGGGGACCCACATGGCCTGGCAGACCTCTCCTGCTGTGCCCGCTGCTCCCCTCAGCAGTGTGCTTCAGTTGATCTGCCTGTTCTGCTCCCCACTCTCTGTGGTGAATCCTCTCACTCCCTCCCACACCTCTGGCCTGTACCCCAGTGCTTGTATGTATAAATAAATAAATCTTAAAAAAAATAAAAATATTCTGGAGATTGCCAATTGTTCTACTATCTACCTAAAAAGGAAAATTATTGGAAGATATTTACATAATCTAAACACAGAATAAGTAATGATTTCATTTTCAGTTTACTTTCTAGTCTTCTGGGAGGGAAGAATGAGGAGGAAGTGAAAGAGATTAGCACAAGTCAAAGTACCAAATATAATTTTCATATGTATTAGATATTCTCCTAAGTTATTTCCATTGTTACTGGCAGACAGCAAGTATAAAGGACAAACATTTATAATTACTGTTATCAATATTAACAAAAAGTTGACACCACCATTCGCAAAACTTACTTTCACATATACAAATTTATTTAATGTTCTTTGCAACTCCATAAGGTCAGTAGGACAAGAGAAATCTCTAAAATATGGGTCTCAAGTAGCCAGAATTGTGGCGTATGAATTAGAAAGGAAAGTGAGCAATAGGAAATTTATGGGAGAAGAGTTTCGTGGTGCCGTTAGTGCAACCAGCCCTTTGATCTGCACATGTAGACAGAACTTATGATCCACTGGTATCCTTGAACCACACTGCTTCCTACACAGGGTGGTGGTATTCTCATAGGGGAAAGTTACATTAACATATACATTTTAATATTTTTTTTTGATTCACAAATGATGCCTTGTTTTGAAAGTCACTAAAAAATTGAGGAAGACTAAGATCTTCAGAATCAGATTTTCCAATGTGAAAGCCTGAAAGAAACTTTAAAGCACAATTGAACATGATTTCGATAATTACGTTCACGTAAGTTAATTTGATTTTGACTGATTGTGAGTGAATGACGCCATCCAGATACAAGGGATGGGGCAATTTAAATGAAAGACAAATGCAGATGTTTAAAAATGTTTTATATCTGGCACATAAAGATGTCTTATTTTTGATAATAGAAATTATACCATATTTAAATATAAATACCAAATTTAAATATAAATATACTATATTTTAAATATAAAATCAAGTTCTTTACATAGTCACACAATCACTGAACAAAGATCCCAAGAATATTGTGCTAATGGGCTTCAAGTTATTAACCTGCCTCGATTGCTCTTATTGTCATCAGCGACATATATTAAGATTAACTTTGTCCTAACTCAATACAGTGAGCTCACTATCACTGGAAAAATCAGTGATGGAACACATCATCCAGAAAATAGCACCACATACAATCGCTATATTGAATCTCAGTGAAGTTCAAAATAAGCATCGCCTAAGGCTTATGGGAATGTTATATAACAGAGTTCCGCAGAGAACGTTCCGCTGTAGAAAGTGTCTGTAAGATCAGTCTTCTGTTTTCATAAGCGTTTATTTAGAACAAGAAGGTTAACCCCTTCATGGCTAGCTGGGACAGTGTTGTGAAAATCCCCTGCCCCAGATGAGAAATGTTCCTTTGCTAAGGCCCTGAATTTCCTGTTGTGAAGAACTTTCTTTTCCATTGGTCTTTGTGGTCACTGGATCCTCTTTGTGGGGCTCTTCCTTCACTTCTTTTCCCTCCTTAGCCATCTCTAAGGTGCGTGTGGGAGCACATGCTTCTTATAGGTTGCACAGTTGTCTGAGTCTCCATTATGCCCATGAGGGGTATGATCCGAGACTCAGTGATGGAACTTTTAAATTTGCCTTGTGATTTATTTGACAATACAAGATTCTCAAAATATCATAGATTTATCTATTTTATTCCAGAAAGTTTAACTTGCTAGATATTTTTTTGAGGACATGGTTTTCCTGTAAGTTCATCTTTGCTTTTGTGCTGTTGTTGTTCTGCATATCTCTAAACTTAAACAGACTTATCTCTAGACTTAGGCAACCTTGGAGCTGGTGGGCTGTTCTGGAAATAAAGTGGGTGTATTTTAATTAGCTTAAGTAAGTTGCTAACTCATGCCAGAAAAAATGATATGGACACTGACAATGCATAAATATTAATGTCCTGAGAGACCAGGCAGGCTCATAATGAAAGTCACTGGGAGTAACAAGAAATAACTGATAATATAACATGGAGAAAATGAGGCAAAGGGTTCCATATGCCAAGTTGAAGAGTTGACTTTGATCATTAACATGTCAACATCATCTTAGGACGTTGGACATCAATTTCTTAAATATTGTGCCTTTCTTGAATGTACTTCCATACTCTTAGAAAGTCATGCTAAATTTCAGAGATAAAACAGACGTCCAAGTTTCTTCTCATTTTTTCTAAGCTCTAAACATGAAAGCAATTTGTATTTATATTTCTTTCCTTGGAGATCTGCCTCTTCTGCAAATGACATACTCTTCAAGTAGTCTTCCATTCAAGGGGTAAACTGTCATATGCCAGCTCTTAGGCTGGGACTTGACTTTATGACTGACAGAAGGTCAACCATTGTGAGAGCAATGATGCTAATGTCTGTGTTAAACATTAAATATATAGAAATACAAGATAAGGGCAGTGCCACAAAGCATAAAATCTGCAAAACCATCTTTTCGTCTAGCTGATTACAAGGGAACAATTACTTCCTTATCTCTCCCTTAGTCCCTACTTTCGAGCAAATAATAAACATTGGCAAAAAGAAACAGAACCTATTCTGGAGCAACAAAAAAGAAACTTTTTAAGCAACCAGTGTTTTAAAATCTTTAACCTTAATAGGCCTAAAAGTAGGAATGTGTGTCCTGAGGGAAAACATTTGGGGTCTAGCCAGATACAGGCTTATAACATCACAAAGTGTCTTTTTGAACTTGGGTTTTATATTTTTTTAATGATGGGCATTTAATTGTGTCACATATAATTAAGATATTCATTTTTTAAATTAACTTATATAATTCACCAGTAAAATTGTATATTCATCTTTCTCTAAAGATTTTGTAGAAAGCCTGACAGCTCCCTACAAGTGTTAATGCTCTGACTATGGCTATGGTTGTCTTGCAACTGATACTACATGTGGCTCTTGGGAGGTGGGAAGAGGGGGCTAGAGAAACTCTGGTGAGCAAGAACTCAGGTGCTGGCCCTAGCCAGGACCCAGTATCCTAAAATTGTGGGACATTGCAAAAAACACATTGAAAAAAATGTGTTCTAACTCAACCATTCATGAGACATGGGACCTTGAGAAGTGGCTCATCTCTCCCTTCCTGGATTTCCTCTCTCACGGGGCAATGCTACCTGACTTGAGGGCTAAGGTGGTCTTTCATCAGATAGCATTGCTTCAAGCACACCATACTGGACTATTGTGCAGGAATGGCACGCTTTCACCTGTGGGACCACTCCCTACCCCCCGATTTTCCCTCCTGCAGCACATGTGTCAGGTCTTGTGCTTTCTATTTTCTGTCCAGAGACTGAAGAACAAACTCAGAAGTCCTTGCCTGTTGACTCTCCCCACTTTTCTATATCAGAGAGATTTCTCAGCAGTCAGGGGAGAAAAAAAAAAAGCCAACACCCTTACAGTGAATTGACAATGAATAGCATCTTTTTTATATGGCAAATCACCGATGAAGATATTACAGGAAAGATAATGATAGTCATTTCATTTCATAGGGTATTTTTTCCAGCAGATCTGCTATTGTTAAATTGTTGTGTTGTCTCCCCTTCATTTATACACCACAGCTGCATCAGGGTGCCTGAGAATAGAAACATAGAGTCCCACCTGTTGGGTAAGGCAACTTGAAAGAAAGATTTCTGTAGAAGACTGAGGTTGGACTTGGGCAGAGAAACCAGAACAAACAGTAACTTGCAATCAAGAAGGAAAATACTTCTCAGGATAGCAGCCTGGCAGAATAATAGAAAAAATTATATTACATTTAGAATTTAAAAATTTTACCAGCATCATTATTTCTCTAAGCAGCAGTTAAAGTACTACAAGTTTTCTTGGATAATGGGTTATTGAAAAACAGAATGAAAAAACTTTGAAAGAAGACTTGTTCTTAAAAAAACAAAAAAGAGATTAGGAGGAAAGTCTCCCTATATCCTATGGCTCAGCACAGTTGAGGGGAAGGTACCAACAAGTGAAAGCTGTGGGGAGCTCAGGACTGGCAAACTAGATGCTGGGCCCCACAGGCAAGGAGGTGTCATACCCAGTTCTCAACAGGTATGTGGGCTGAAGCTGTGTTAAGCCATTTCCACTTCTATGTGGAGCCCAGGAACTGGAGCACAGGTACCAGTGGATGGAGTCATTCAAAAGCTAGCTGGATGGTGAGAGAGAAACAAGGCAACCAAAGTCAGTAGTTAGAAAATGCCACCTCCAGTGACCCAGGAAATACTGCATTCCTGTGAAAGTAAATGACTCACTGAGAAAAGAAAAGGTTAATAGTCCAAGGCAAAAAAACCCCAAAAAACCAACAAAAAACAAAACAAAACAAAAAACCCAAACCCAACAAAAAACCCTATTCAATATTGTTCCTTACATTAAAAGGAAACTTTTTCTATGATCCTAAATTCAAGCAAGGAACATGACTTAAGTTAAAGTGCTGGACCAGGATATACGTAGACATTGCTTAGCTTTCCCGGATGAGCTATGTCATGTTGCAGAATTTGGCCCATTTGTGGTTAGCATTTGTCATTCTCTCCATGCCAGCAGATTTTGAAGAGTAGAGTCTGATCTTACTTGGGACCCATCATGGGTCCTCATCTTGTAACTTGACTGAGATAATGGGTTTGACATTGTCCTTGTTGATATATAATCTTTGTATCTATTTTTCCCCCAGATATGCTAATTTTGAACTGGGGTGTCTTAAGAACCTGTGATAAATATGAGTGTATGCATATAGCAATCATCACATTGTGTACCTTAAATGTTATGCACAATGTTAATATGTCCATTATCTATCAATAAAGCTTGGAAACATAAAAAAATGGATTCCTTGCTAATTGTTAGATACCACATAACTACATTTCAATATTTATTGGGAAAGCACAATTGTAAACATAGCTTTCTAATCTGTATAGTGTTTAACAAAATTTACATAAATATTTCCAGTTGTGAAGCACAAGAGCAATCTATAATTTGTTACTAAAATAAATAATGTGTAATACAGTACAGAAATTAAAAAAAATACGTTGTTTTTGTGTTACATAATCCCAGAAATATAAGAAAGCCTTTTTAAAAATTTATTTATGCATACAAGAGCTGGGGTACAGGCCAGAGGTATGGGGGCTGAGAGGCTTCACCAGAGACAGAGTGGGGAACAGAACAGGCAGATAGACTGAAATACACTGCTAAGGGGAGCAGCAGGTGAGGCAGGAGAGGTCTGCCACGCCATGTGTGTCCCCTCCCTAGCTGGGGATTGAAACCACTGCGCAGTGGCTGTGGAAGCTCCATAGTGCAGTGCTTAACCCTTTGTGCCACGAGGGAGGCCCAGAAAAAGAAAAAAACCCTCTTATAAGGTAAATGGTTTTATGGTTCTTGGGGGCTTATTACCGGTCACCTACAAACAAGATTGTGCATGCATTTCATGAGTGTGCCTAATTCGCCACACCCGTCACGTCTCATTATTCTTTTTCTTATTAATGATGAGTGTTGGAATAATTGTATTATAAATTCCATGAGGAAATAAATAATGCAATTCTAAACAACAATGGAATATTTTTTCTATGCCAACTTAGTGGGAACTATATCCTGTCATCAAAAGCCATATCCAAGCAAGATCAATCTTGCTACTTCTGCAAGCCCTTGTCCATCACGAACGGCACTGCTACAGACCTTCTGCTTCCTTCAGGTGGCACTAGTGGGTTGATCTGAATCATCAGCAAATATATCACGCTGTCAATAAGACCATTAGCCCTTTAGGAGCAAATGTACACATTGCTTTAATTTTTAGCAAACCTAATGTAGCACCTTGATGCATAGAGTAAGTGTGCAGTGATCTTGTTAGTGGATAAGAAAGAAATGTAAGTAAGATCCCCACATGGTAAGCCTTTATTCCTGGAATATCTGATGGCATCACTCCAGTCATTTTGACTAAACAGAGATGCAGCTTTGTTTCTGAATCTCCTAAATCCTGTGATACGATGAACTGGTCACTCCATTCTTCTCAGCTCCTTCCTGACACACTAGAAAAGTGATTTCAGAGTCAGAGGGCATCTTTTTGGATGACAACTTCAGACTTTTTCTCAACAAGAGTGTAACATTTATGTAATGAAGACTGACTCAGGAATGAAATGAATGTTCTTTTTAGAATCATTAGCTAAGGCTATTATCATGAAAAGAGAAGGGTTACCATGGTGTTAATGTCAAGTTAGACCCCATAGCATTAGGGAGAAAATTAAATTAATGCTTGTTGAAGATATATTTAGTTAATTCGAGAGGAGTGATCCATAGTCAATATAGAGAAATAAGTTGAAATTTAAAAAAAATGCACCCTTTGCCCTTTACCTCCCAATTACACTATCCCTTCTGTCACCAACCAAAGGGTGCCAAAGACTAGGACCACCCTCTACTGAGACAAATTTGAAAAGGGTAGAGGAGTGTGCACTGATGGTTGGCTGAAGTCTGAGGCAGCAAAAACTTTTAAGATGCAAGGACTAAGAGTGGAAACTTCAAATCGTGTGTAGGCTTGGGAAGCCCAGAGCAAGTAGGAAGAAGAGATTTCACTTAGGCAGATATTAAAGATAGGGTGTGTAAATGACTGAGCTGGTGATATTTAGGGAACTGAAAGACATCTTTCTGCATATCCTCTGAAGCCCTAAAAGAGTGAGGGATTTTTCCTGTAACCCATGTAATAGAAGGAAGACACAGCAACATAACACTGTAACAATTAGTTGCCAATTTTATCCTCTTCTTGGGTATTGACTTGGACAACTTAGTCCCAAAGCTGTTTGGGGCTTAGTCCCTAATTGCCAGCAGAGATACGAGTGTGGGTGAATTCAGTGCCAAGATGATGGGGGAGAACCATACTACAGTCGGGGTAACACATGTGTCTAGAAGATGGCACCCTCATTTTATTGATTTTAAGTAATCCCCACAACCTGGAAACCAGTCTATTCCTCAACTTTATTACCTAAGGAAACAAAGAAGAAAACTGTGTAGAACTGAAAGCATGGACAGTTATTCATAGGTTATAATATTATTTCTTAATCTTTCATGACTAATACCCAATATTTATTGTTAAGAGACTCAGAAAGTAAAGGATATTCAGAAAACACTGAACATGTTTCTTATTACTTGTACTCTGTCTACTCCCCTGCCTAACCGTCAACACTGAAAGCTTGGTGTATATATATATATATATATATATATATATATATATATATATATATATATAAAATTTCAATATTGGCTGTGTGTGTGTGTGTGTAGATGTGTCTTTAAAAAATAAAAAAATATAAATATGAATGAACTTATTAGATATATCATAAACATAGTTTACGGTTAGACTTTTTTTAAATTTAACGTGTTTTGAAATTTATATCACTGAAATATCTCTGCCTATTTATTTATAAAGGCTATATCATATCCCTTAGTAGAAGTAGTGGAAATTTGTTCTTTGGGTTATATTCAGTTGATTATAGCTCTTTTCTGCTTCTGGATATATGGATGGCATTCCACTGAACTTAAACAAGGTGGTAGACAAGTTTTTTTTTTATTAAAATATTTTAAAATTTACATATACTTGCCATTAATTGTAATCCCCATGTATTCCCCATCACCATCTCACCAGTGCACCATC